>JABXJD010000052.1:592500-652500 GCA_013375575.1 Percina caprodes | reverse complement strand
TTTCTGTTGCGGTTGACGGCACATGACCAGCCGGTGCAGGCTCAACACTCACCCATAGGTGGAGAGATTTAGATGATTTAAAGACATGTAAAGCCTCAGTTTTGAAGACAATTCAAACAAAATGGCTAAATTTACACCCTTTTAGTGTGCTTCTAGTAAAATATTTTGGCTCTTTTTGCTGATGTGGCCATTAAATTGCAAGCGATCATTTTGAAACGTAGCCAAATATGTACAACCAGTAACCAGTACAGTCATATTAACCAGCATTGGTACAGTATTATTGGCTACGGCATTGAGAGTAATTTAATAGTATTGGATTTGGATTAAATTGGATTTCCAGTATCAGTATAGCGATATTGACATTAGTAGCCAACCAGGCTAAAATGGCCGCCGGGGTCATGTGACCGTCCCCGGAAGGTGGCTTTTCTTGCTCTTGGTTGTCTGCAGCTGTAACCTTGAAGGATGCGATTTCATCTGTCACTTATTCTCCCCTCCCCATCTAGACTGTGTCAGGATAAACTGTAACTCCAGTAAGTCAACATTCTTCTTCTGCAGCCTTCTTCCTACAATCAATGTTTGATCATAGCTTGTGTGCTAGATGTAAGTGCAGAAATGTGTGGATGCAGGGGACTGATAAGAGGATTTTTCAGATAAGAGGAGGAAATAAAATAATAGCCAGAGATTAAAGTTATGCAAATCTGACTTTATGCACTCTATGTATTTTAAATGGCCCACTTTCCAAATTGATTCAGGCAACTAGTTCTTAATCTTTCCCTGTATGCCTATAGCTACTCGCTGAACATTTACACTTTCAGACTTTATGGGCTATATTGTTTTCCCAAATATACTGTAATATATTGCTGTGTCTCACTTGCTTTGTTGTCTTTGCCCTCCTTATTTTAACACATACGGCAGTATATAGGCCTAAAATGTGATATATAGATGGTGTTAGCAGACATGCTGTTACTCATGAAGGGGACTCTTATTTTATTTTCATAAGTGCTCACAGCCTTGCAGAGAGAGAGAGATTAAAGGGGTTTCAGGTATGTGTGTGAGTGAGAACAGATTGTAGACCTCTGTTCATACTGATTGATTATTCTAATTAATTAGTAATCCACACGTGCTGCAAATTCAAACTTTTATTTTATTAATTTACTTACATTTTTAGATTTAATTAATTTAGTTTTGACTAGTGTCACTGTAAATTAATCTTTCAAATATGTCATTTAAATTGTATTCTTTTCTTTTCATTATTTATTTTTTGTTAATTAAGTTTAGTCAAGTTTGCCTTTTAATGCAGCATTACACAGTGGCCTGGATACAAGTCACAATGTGCCAAAAATTCAATATTTAAAAAATTTAATATTTAGAATTTTTGATCGAAGTCACAACGAGCATACATTCCTAAATTTGAGACTTTACTTTACTAGTATTTGTCTACAGAGCTGGGTCAATTATACTTTAGACTTTATTTTAGAGTTTAGTCGCCAAATTAAAATCCTGAATCTAGTCTACAAATGACTTTAAATAACTACTTTTGAACACTGCTTCTTTGGATTGAAACCCTGTGTTCCGTTCAATATTGTTCAGCAGATTCAGGATTGTGAGTTGAGTGGGTCTGGATTGCCCTCTAGTGGTTAGTTACAGGCCTGTTGTCATGACAGCTACAGTGAAACTGCAGTACGATTTGTGACTTTTTGTTAGTAAACTGTTAAAACAACCTATTTAAGTCAAAGTATAACACGGAAGGATCATTCAAAAGTTCAAAACTATGGAATATAAGAAAGAGAGACAGATTGTTTTCAATTACATGTGAACTCTTGGTCACAGCTTTTGAGTCCTTGTATGAGTTACAGCAAATGTTTGCTTTTATTTAGCTGTTAGTTGTGATATGTTGTATTGTTTTCCTCTGTTGTCAAGTCAAAACCAAATTTTTGTTTATAGAGTAAGACTACTATCTGCATATGATAAAGATTTTATTTTAATCTGACTACAAATATTGTTTAAAAAAAAAAAAAAACTTTAAAATAGTTTTCCTGGTTGATTTTTCCAGTCTGTGGCATTAGTTGTGAAAACAGAGATTTGGTTTGTGCGTGTGCTTCCCCCGTCCCTTGACTAACTAACCCTCCTCTTCAGGCAAGGGCCCTGAGGTTCTTTATGCCGGACAAAAGCTCAACGACTATGAGTGGCACTCAGTACGAGTGGTCCGCCGCGGTAAAAACTTCAAACTCACTGTGGATGACGACATGGCTGAAGGTATTACCCTTGTCAACTCTTTCTTTGCTAATTTACAACATTCATGATGTGCATGATCATACAATTTTCCTCTTTTTTTTTTTCCACCCTCCTTTTTTTTGATGGAAGGCAGTTCTAATCTCTTTGTCTGGGTTTATAATCTGTCACTGATGTAGGATTCAGCTAATGCATTGCAATGTATTTTTTTTTCTGAAGAGAAGAAAAAGTTCCCATGAAAATCTATGTAAAATTGCCTGTGCCGTGTTTCTGATAATTAATAATATAGTAATACTGACCTAACAACAAGGTCTCACGGCAGTTCGTGACCTTAATCTTGTTTTCTGTGGTGGTCAGCACGTAATGGGAAGCATCTGTACAGAGGTTGCGTTTAGGAAAAGAAGAACGGGGAAAGGAAAGATCACACACAGGCCGTGACCCGCGACAACAACGGGGAGGTTAGGTTTAGGAATTAGAGCAACAGGGAAAGGAAATGTCGCACGTGGGAGATGATCCCCGGTCTCCGGGGTAAAAGTCCTGTGTTGTTTGACCCATCCACCACTCCAACAAAACTCCTTACACAGATTTTTGGCATTTAATACTACTCGCTACCGTAGTCGTGCTGAAACTTGCTTTTCATTGAAATACATTAGTTTAAAAAAACATGCTCACCACCACGACAAACCCCCGAGATCAACGTGTCCGTGTACACAAATCAATATATTAAATAACGTGGTCATTTCACAAAATGCCATGAGAATGGGTTGGACCTAATGTAACAATTTTTGGTCTGTTTCCCCATTTTTGGTTTTACTTGACTGTCAGCATTGGTAGGGTTATTACATCAGCATGACACAAAGTGAAACTGGGCTGATTGGGTTAGGGTTGCAGTGTCCTTCCACAGCTTCATCCATCAGCTTCTTCTCCTTTCTCTTCCCTCCTCCATCTCAGGTCAGATGGCGGGCGATCACACCCGTCTAGAGTTCAACAACGTGGAGACGGGCATCTTGACCGAGAAACGTTTTGTCTCGTCTGCTCCCTCCCCCTTTATTGGGCATCTTCAGGTATGAAGCAAAACATCCCGACGCAGCAGATGTGTTATTTCAACAAACGTTAGTCACAGATTAGTGTCGCATTGACAGACCTATCTCCACAACGCTGTGGAGTAAGGTCTGGCTACACCACACATACATTATAGGATAGGAGAACTAAAACGCTCAGGGTTGCTTGCAGTTCTATAACCCTCATGTTGTCCTCGAGTCAAATTGACCTGTTTTCCTACATCAATGTTCTTTTTAATTATCCAAAACTTGATTGATTCCTCTTTGGCAAGTACAAATCTCTACTTTCATGAATTTTGGGGTGTCTTATTCAATTTTTTCTCCAAATATAGCATTTGGAGAAAAGATTGAAGTGGTTTTGAAATAGTATTGAGTAAAGCATATTCAACATATTCCACTCTGTGATTATCCATCAACAGTCTTTCCTTTTATTTTTTGTCTAAATAGTTCCTAATTTTGGCTTTTCTAACTCAAACATTAGGTATAATTTCCTAGAAATGAGGTTTATTTATCATACATTCCAAAAATAACTGTAAAACTAAAGTTAATAAGTTAGTGTTACATAGGTACATATGTAAAAAAAAAGTGACAAACATTGAAAAAAGTGTTGAAAAAAGGGACAAAAACGTAGGAAAAGTTAAACCATCGAGTAAAAGGCTTCATCAGTGCATCACTGTGTGTACTTTGTCCAGAGCAATTGTGCCATTAGGTCCCAAAACAAAAATCTTTAACGTAACGTCTTTATCGTAAATATTTATCGAAAGAACGAAGCAGGCCTGCCTTGTTGTACGAACCACATTATAACTGACATTTTCAGCGTGTAGCTTGCTAGCTCGAAGGGCGCTGTTGTTTTACCCATTATTATCCATCATCTGGACTGAAGGTGTCTTTGAGAAGTATTTATGACAATATTTCTTAAATTAGAGGTATAGCACTGTATTTGCACGGAATATAAAATATGTTTATCTCCTTGGATTAGGTATGAGTACTTAAAACACAATATTGGAGGTTGGTCATTTGGCAGCTTTGCGTACTGTGTTACCATGGCAAACTGGAGTTAATTAAATAAAAAACAATGTATATAAAGTGTGCTTAACAATTTATTCACTGTTTCTCAACAACTCCCCCCACAGAGCCTCAAGTTTAATGGCATGCAGTACATCGACATGTGCAAGAACGGGGACATTGACTTCTGCGAGCTCAACGCGCGATTCGGCATACGCTTCATCATCGCCGACCCCATCACATTCAAGACCAAGGGCAGCTACCTGGGCTTAGCCACTCTGCAGGCCTATACCACAATGCACCTCTTCTTTCAATTCAAAACCACATCACCTGACGGTTTCATCATCTTTAACAGTGGGGATGGAAATGACTTTATTGCCGTGGAGCTGGTCAAAGGGTAAGTGCGACAGTGACGATGCCAGCATGTTGATGTTTATAGAGATAATTATTGAATTAAAATAGCAGAGGTGATGTGGGTGTAGTTGGTTTCTTAAGGCATTATGATTTCAACAGTTGAGTCTGACCCAACAGTCAATCCCAATTCGCTGTTGCATCTTTTGTAATTGTGTGTCTTGTGACAAACATCCTCCTGTTGCAGCAAATATTTCTTTCTTTATCAGTTTAACTCCCATTAGTGTCAGAGCAACGCAAGGTGATTGTGAGAGTTTTTCCAAGTAATGTTAATCAGTCTGGGAAGATAAAAGGAGACGTACTGCAAACTGCACACACATTTACACTAACAAACTCTGATGTATTCATCTGCTGCGCTTGTCCTCTGCCAGGTTTATCCACTATGTGTTTGACCTGGGGAATGGGCCAAGTCTGCTGAAGGGGAACAGTGACAACCCACTTAATGATAACCAGTGGCATAACGTGGTCATTACGAGGGACGCTTCTAACACACACACGCTCAAGGTGGATACAAAGTCAGTCACCCAGAATGTCAACGGAGCCAAGAACCTCGACCTCAAAGGTATGACCTGGGTTGATTTATAGACTGTATAAGTCAAACCATATCTTGATCTCCCACCGTTCATTTTTCTGAAACGTTTGTTTTTTATTAGTTATTTGATGCTATAAAAATGGGGTAAAACGTCATGATTGACAGCTGTGATTGACTTGTGATTGGTCGAACGGGTGTATCAGTACTGCGCAGATTCTGCCTCAAAATTTACAGACAAGCCCCGCCTGTATCCAGGATATTTTGGCTTCACTTTCATACAGTGGGAGGAAGTTGAGATGCAATGTCCATCTTTATATATTGTCTATGGTACCACATCATTGCTTTCGAAAGAAATTAAATAGATTGTCTTTATTGTGAAGGTGTAAGAATGTCATACAACAACAACAGTATGCCGAGCTGTCATACCTACACATGACTAGAGTCAGACCCGAGTCATTTATATTTAGACAGACAATAGATGATAACTTGGATTATCACATATTATACAGATGTAAAGACTTTGTCCCACCACTGAATACCAGTGACTGCTATGGTCCTAAGGGATTGTTAATTTAACATATTAAGACATTCAGGACTCACTGTGCAAGTGTGGTATCTAGCCTCAGAATAAAACACACTGTAATCTCAATTAATAAATGTGTCAATAATAATAAAGACTCCATCTCATCCTGTGACATTTTTTGCTTATTTACATCACACAAAAGAGGTCATCATTGAACTAAGGTTTGTTTTTATCAGGCGCCCAGATAGCTCAGTTAGTAGAGCCGGCGCCCATATATTGACGTTCACTCCTCAACGCAGCAGGCCTGGTTCGACTCCGACTTGCGGCCATTTGCTGCATGTCATCCCCCCTCTCTCTCCCCTTTCATTTCTTCAGCTGTCCTGCCAATAAAGCCTAAAAATGTTATGTTGAATGAAATTATCATTACAAAAGTAATATTTATCAAACTCACTTAAATACTCACTTCTCTTTTCTCCTTTCAGGTGACCTGTTTGTTGGAGGTTTGGGACCCAACATGTACCAGAACCTCCCTAAGCTGGTGGTTTCTCGGGAGGGCTTCCAAGGCTGTTTGGCCTCAGTTGATCTCAACGGCCGCCTGCCAGATCTCATCAACGATGCCCTTTTCCGCAGCGGGCAGATTGAGCGTGGCTGTGAAGGTACAGATGGCCTGTAGCGTAAAAGAATCATGACCTGCTGTGTGAGGTTCATTAGTCTAATTAGGAGGCTCTTCAGTTGCCCTTAAAGCCACTTGCTGGCATTGTTAATCCCACTTATTTTCTCCCTTCCTTCGCAATGCATTTGTCACATCATAGGAAAATACTTCAAATTTGTCTTTCACATCTTTTTTTTTCCTTTTCTCTAATAATGGCTTGTTAACTTTTTATGTTGCATCAATATATTTTAAGATAAATGGAAGTACAGAAACCTGAATAAGAAATTAACAAACATCCTATTTAACCAGATTATGAAAGAAAATGCATATATTTTAAATGTATTGCATAGTAAAATGGTGCTTCTGCATGCCTTTTTTTCTTCACCAGCACCTAAAATCTCCATCTTGATGCAAACTAGCTTTTTAGTTTTACAGAATCCAAATATGCTGCTGCTGATACACAATCATTACACAATCAGACAGTCATTAATTGTATGGCTCTTTATTGTTTATTATTGTAATCACAAATCAATCTAATTTGTCTTGAAGCTGTTTCAATCTATATTAGATATTCTAAATCATTACTTTTTCCAATTTCAAATTCGATTGTGTCCACATGATGCTCCTTGTGTATGGTGCAGGCCTCTGCATAGCCTCTTACTCTAGAGGGCAGCAGAAGATTAAGATAAGTTTAAAGTAATGCACAGTGGCCTTCATGAGCAAAACAAGATTTAGCCATTTAAAGTAAAAATCACACTTATAAAATATATTTTATAACAAGAAAAAAAACACCATTTAGGATCTTTCTCAGGAGCTGAACCCTAACTAACAAATCAACACACTCTCCCATGTTGCACTCTGCCAAAGTAACAGACTTTGTACAGTTTAACAAACTCTAACTCTAACTCTAACTGGTTCCTCACTAACCTTTACTCTTGTTTTTTTTCGCTCTGCTCTGTTCTGTTTATTTTCTTTCTGCGCTAACAAAGTTGGTTTCACCAAAGCCGACCTGCAAGGTAGAGGGTTAAACTCAGCCTCTCTGAGGCCTGCTCGTCTGAAAGTCTGCTGTGTGCAATGCATCGTGGGTGTCACCATGGCAGTAATGTTCCCTTGGTGCCGCAGAGGTGGCTCGCTCTCTGAAAAGAAAAAAACAAACACAAAGATAACAAGTGACAGAGAGACTACTGGCAGACAAAACATCTGATTAAGCAACTAGAAATTATTATTGTGCGGTCACTACATTTTCATGCTACAGCACTGCAGCAGTGTGAATGTAGCCACATTTATGTTTGATTCTAGCACGTTTAACTGAATATAACAGTTATATAAATGGTCTTATATTTTTCTTACTTGCTAACCACCAGGATAGGTATAACATTATTGAAAAAGTTGCAAAGAATTACACAAGTATAAAAACAGAGTAAACTGATTCAGTAAGATAAGTGTTGTAAATATATGGCAGTCATATAGTATAAAAGCTGCGCTAAATTTGACAATTTGTGGCATCACTGTGACAACTATGCCAGTTGTGACACATCAAAGGCCGGCATAGACCGCAGGAAGAGGCTGTCACCGCACATCTAAACATCGGCATGCTTTCTGATGTCAGACCCCTCTCACTGTCGCTCTTTTTTTTTTTTTCGAAAACCTATCATGTATGCCTATCTTTCCCCAGCTGAGAGTGTTTTTCAGAGAGCAAGCGACCTCCTGCTGCAACGCTCAAACGCAATAGCTCACACTGACAAATGAGCAGCGACGTGCGCATGCAGACACGAGATTCCCGCTGATACGATACAGAAATCCATGTATGCGCACAGTGTCGAGAATGCCTGGTTGACTGCCATCACCGTACATTACACAGTAAATGCACTTTCAGCTGGCAAACTTGCTCTGTTCTCCACTTCAAATGTCTTTCTTCTCTTCACATTGTCTTGCACAAGACAATTGACACCGTTTACTTGCATTTGTCTGCCATTTATTTGGACTGTTTACTTTTTTAATTTACTTTTGGTTTCTTTACAATGTAGTTATCAGAGGGGTTTCTGTCAAGGTTCCCCCTTCCTTGTGTCTGTCTGGACTCCGACGGGGGCATTGTTTATCTCGTTATCTATCTGTCCTTAACTGCATTCCCTCTAAGTATAAGTATTCAAAGGTAAGAGCTATGTGTGGTGCAGAAGAATAGCAAACACACATCCAGTTTGACTTTGAATACCCTCCTCAACTCCTGGCCGACTGTGCATACACGACGATATGCACTACGTGTTCCCAAGTGATCTTTTTTCTTTCTTTCCTCATCTGCTCCACATGAACTCTGTCTGCCTAGTGTGTCTAGTTTTCACCATATATTCTCAAAGTGAAAAAGAGGTTTGGAAAGAAAATTGCCAGGGCCATTTTCACAGCATTTCTTTTAAATAAATGAGTATTATGTAATGGAATTTCTTTTATCCGTGAGTCATTTGTTAAACATTTTTTTGTGTTGTCTTGCTTGTTCAGAGGGAATGCAGCGTTCAAAGTTTTACACTCATAAAACTTTTTTTATTATTTTTTTATTACTTGTTGGAATGATGAAAATGGCATGCATGTCTACCAGCACACACTCTCAAGAAACGAAGGAAATGACATTGACAGTGCCATCACATTAGCCCATATATGGTACACTTGGTCTGCTGTAGCATGTCTTAAATGCAGACTAGAACTAAACTAGCATAGATTTCTGCAGAGCAGTTTCTTTTACACAAATTAACTCAGAAAATGCCAATGCTCCCACTGCTTGAGAAGCGTGCTGTTGATCCTGTGAAAAACCACTGCTTCGGCTTGCCACTGCGTTTTCCGCTTTACCCAGCATGAAACAGGATTCCCCAGACTGTTTTAAATGTGTTGTACTTCAGGTCAGGCTTCCTGTGGTGGCACTGTTTGCTTCCTTGTTCTTTCTTCTAGGCCCACATACTGTATATCTATTTCTCCCGGGTGCATTTCTCCTGCATGGGTCCTGCATTGTTAAGACTCAGCAGTAGCTCTTATTGTTGCTTGACTCTGCTCCTGTGGTGTCTCTTTCTTTCTTTCTCCCTCCCGCCTTTTGTCCAGGCCCAAGTACGACCTGTCAGGAAGACTCGTGCGCCAACATGGGGGTGTGTATCCAGCAGTGGGAGAACTTCACTTGCGACTGCTCTATGACGTCTTACTCGGGGACTCACTGCAACGACCGTGAGTATCGCTTAAGATTGACTTGTTTTATGTGTATTATATATGTATCCTGTGGCTCTGAAGAGAGCTATCAAGCCTGAGGAAATTACTCAAGTGACATCTATTAGGTAATATTGGCTTGAACTTGGACAACATGGGCACTCACCAGTCAGGGATTGTTTTACAAAACTCAAGTTGCATTATGGGAAGTAAAGGATCCAATTTCCAATTCAGCTTAACCCATATTAGGAAGTAAAAGTCCCTTTTACTGTATAGAATTGTATTGTGTGCATTCAGTCTACACCAGGCACACACATACACAACTGCCATATTTCACTTTTATCACATAAACATATTCTGTGTATAGAAGTGCATAAAAACACATTATTATGATCCGTGCAGTCATTTCACCCTTAGAAAAATACAAACACACACACGCACATAAATTGGATGCACCTATTGTATGGAGCCGTGCCATCCTCTCTGCAACAGTGAGCACCATATCCTTGACTCAAGGACTCCAGGGCAGTTTCCCTCATGTGCTTATTAAGCCTTTGTCAGATTTGCTGCATGAAAGTGGAGCTGAAAGCTTCATGTGATCTTTAAATGAAGCCACTGAGAGTTTGCAGGCAGTTATTGAGGGTTGTTATTTTTTTTTTTTCTGCTGCAATGCAGGCAATTTCTCGTGCCAAATGCTTCATGTCCCGAGCTTTCACGTTTTGGGCTTCGGAATGAACGGCTGTGACTGATGATGTGTAAAATATCCACTTCTGCCTCAATCGCCTTTTCATAAACACCCTTCAAATAGCTATCACTGTGTGTGTGTGTGTGTGTGTGTGTGTGTGTGTGTGTGTGTGTGTGTGTGTGTGTGTGTGTGTGTGTGTCTTATCCCCATGACAACAGGGGACTTCCCTTCAGTAATCACGGTTGGCGGTCTTTCATTTAGCGGTTAATAGTCGGGGCATACTGCTGCTGGGCCAGACTAATGAGGTGGTAGAGGCTGTTAGGAGAGCTGCTCTCTGTGAGCACTGACATCCCCTAATCATCCAGACCTTTCTGATGTTAGATCTGGCCACTGTGTGTGACTTCATAGCTTCAACTTTATTTTTCTCTTTTTTTTTTTTTTTGCCCCTCCTTCTCACTCTTTTTCTCCCTCTGTGAAAGATCATCCGACGTAATCGTGTCCACGCAGAGCAAGTAATTGTCTCTGATTCTTTCTCAGCAATGGAAGCTGTGTTTTTGTGTTAATTAGTGTTGAGAAGCCCTCATTATTTCACCTCATGCTGCTGCCTGGAATGACATAGAGGGAGCTATCATTGATTTCTGACCAGCATAGTGATATTTCGTCCCGAACCACAAGGGGAGAGTGAGTTATTTTGCATCCCATGACAGTGCTGGTTTAAGTCTTAATTCTCCTGTTTCTGGTTTTGGAGATATGTGTCCACTAATATTGACTGCACTGTCCAAGCATATAATAGCATCCTTAAAAGAGTGATATTGCTCTAAACGGGTATTTTGTAGTTGATTTTCTTTCTTTTTCAGTACTCTTTCTTATTATTTTTTATTTCCTGTGCTAGAAATAAAAATATCAACAATATAGACAAAGTGAAAAGGTTAGTGAGGCAAACTCAGACAAAGAGGCTGTTTAGTTCATTGAATTTAACATTTCAGGAAGTGCACACACAGGTCTATATGAGAACGTCTTTCCAAGATAAGGAGTCTAAGTTTACTTGTCCTGGATTGAGCCAATCTTCTGATGTTGACGGATGACAGCCTGTGTCCCTGTGAGGCTTCATAAACTCAGCAGTGCAGTCATACACCACCAGGTGGCAGTAAATCCATAAGCAGGACCGAGCGCACTCCCTCCGTGCTGCTGCGAGAGAATGAGATGCAATCCCTCGACCATGAAATCAGCTTTCCTGTTATTTTCCTCCACTCTCTCTCTCTCTCTCTCTCTCTCTCTCTCTCTCTCTCTCTCTCTCTCTCTCTCTCTTTCTCTATCTATCTATCTATCTATCTATCTATCTATCTATCTATCTATCTATCTATCTATCTATCCCTCACTACATACACACAGCCCATCCACTTGCTATAGTTATGGATCATAGAGAGAATATTGTGCGATCTCCTTCACAATGCAAAATCTAATGTAGTACAATGCAATCATATTGCCAACAGTTTTATTGTTCAACTGATGTAGCTTGTTAAAAAATCAAAATGGGGAACAGGGTATTTGCCTTGTGTTTGCGTGTGCTTTGTACGACTGTGCGACTGCCTTTCATTCATTGAGCAGCACAGTGCTAAGAGAGTTTTTTAATTAACAATGTGGCAGTGGAGCCTCTCCCTCTGTTTCTCTCAGTCTCTCCGTCTCTGATACAGTAGCTGGCAGCAAATATCAGTAATTGTCTGCTTCTCTGACTCCGTCTCGTCTCTCTAGCCATTGTCCAAATGAAGAAACTTTTACAAAGTAAAGTGAACATTTCTGCCAGTGAAGCCTCTCGCAGTTTCATCTGTGCTGATTGTTAACGCCGAGCCTCCGTGCCCCCTCTTCACTTCTCCATTGTAGCCAACAGGGCTCTACGTGGCGGAGAGAAGAAAAAGAATAAAACCTCAGCAGACAAAAACTATCTACGCTCCTTCCATTTATTCTTGTGTACCCCTGCAGCCCGCACTTTGTCACTGCACACCTTTACTTATGGGAACAAGACACAAAGGAAATTTGCAGGGCTCTTTGCACCATACAGGCTATTTTCAAAGCCACTGGAGGTACATATAGTGCCGCGCACTGCTTTTAAAGAAGGGGTTGGGGTGGGGTGGGGTGGGGTGGGGGGATGAACTCTTTTTATAGCATTTTCATCCTGCTCGGTTCTGGCTCACTGCTTTTGTCATGCTCATCTCCATCTCCCTGTCGTCTCCTAACATCCACCCCTTTTTATCTTCGTCTTTTCTCCTCCTCTGTGTTTTCTGAGCGGACCTCTCCCTGTCAGGTTCTATGAATACCGCATATTTTCATATAAATCCAAGGACATGGGAGCTGTGGGCCAGGCAAGAACAGCAGCGGACACCCCTCTTCCACATCCAGAGCAATTACTCAACTTACGTAATAGAATTATCTCTGCAAAGGTCGCAGCATTGTCCCACAGTCAAGAACATGGTAAACAAACAAGAGTGGAGAAAAGGAGCTGAAGACAGGCAGCAGAACACTGTTCGTCAGTTTGATGCTGACATCAGTAATTGCCGAGATAGATTTAGTGATGAATTTCTCTGCCAGTGTATTGATCCCAACCAACCCTCTGCTCCTGCTCAACCCAATGTCCCTGATCACTTTTCAAGGCATGTTCAAAGGGCTGTAACAATATCTGGCTAACTGCTTACATAATGACACAGCAGCGGCATTCACTATTTAAAAGAAAATAATCATGGCATTCGCCTCATAGTCATTTCTTCCTCCGCTCGGAAGGAGCGAGGAGAGGAAAAATAGAAAGGGACAAAAGAAGTTCGGGGGTTGAGGATCAAGATGTGTTTGCTTTCTGCAATGTTCTACCCAGTAGTAAACCAACAATAATAACAGCATTTTCCGTCGGGCAGCACAATAGCACTATTCCCTTGACGTGACGTCAATGTTGAGTGAAGGTTTAAATAAATAAGCAAATGGGTAAAGATACATACGCACGCACAGACGGCTGGTTTCTATAGACCTCCTCATGGTGATCACTGGAGGAACTTTAATTTGAGCATTGAATAATTCAACCTGCTGTCTCTGTAAATGGGATTAACCCTTGTGTGTTGTTTTGGATCTGTGTGACCTGTTTTCAATGTTTGCTAAAAGAATAGTTATGCTATCTATCCATCAACTCATTGGCCTTGGCTCATTTTCTGTGAAGAACATAACAAATAACTTATTTTCAATGATTGCATATGGTACACCCCCCCCTTCACAGAACTATTAAATTTGAGGTGTTCAGGTCAGCTGGATCCGAGTGTATTTAATTGTAGGTGCTTTGAAACTATGTTGTCTATCTGCACCTGCTATCTCCACACAAAGTTACAAAAGGGTTACATTTTAAGCACTTTCACCTGTTCTGATTAAGTTCCAAGAAATAAGCACCAATAATGATCAAGAATGTTTTTTATATTTTTTTATACCTTTTTATAATTGAATTTCCTCATTTCCTCACAAAAAACAAAAATGTGATCTCACAGGAGTAAATGACAAATAGGAACCATAAATTATGTATATATCATTGATGATTGAGCTAAAGTAAACATTTGTAAGGTATATTTATATCAGTTGTTATGGCTGTATTGATTTAAAAGCCTAATAATGCGGTGGGTCCATCAGACGTGGGAACATTGGCTGTGTAACAAAAATATGGACACCTTACAAGGCTTAAGGGCCTCGCGTTGGCTGGGACTGGCCAACAGGTGTTGAGCAGGGGTTCGCGGGCTGTGAAGCACTCTTGAAACGTGGAGCTCGGGTTAGTTTCAGCTGGGCACAGATGTAGTGGTGGCAACTTTAGACATGGACATCTTTTCCAGCCAGTGAAAGCAATTGATATTAAGATTAATCAAGAAAGGAGAGCAGTAGACGGGAACAAATAGATGTGAAATGCAGCGTATATAATGTTTTTTTACACAGTATGTGAAAGTATCTTTTGGCTTAAGAGAGTTCATAAATGGAGCATAGAAATATGAGAACATTCGCCTATAAATACCACAGGTAGATCAGAAATGGGCCAAAAGAGACCCATAGAGGATGATTTGTCCTCAGGACACAACTTATCCCAAAAGCACACTTTGGAATGATATCACTTTCTTTGTTAGTAGTTGTGGCATATATGTTGTGTATGCTAAAAATGACTGAGGCATCACATCATCTCATGGCTTAAACAGCCCCTTAACAGCTGTCCGCAGTACCATCACAAAGGGACATGATGGAGGTTTGCTGCTTTGAGGAAACGGCTCCTGTTGTTGTGTAGCTGTGGCTGAAAGAAAAATGTAATTGCCCGACATCAACCCGGTGGAATTGCCCGAAACGCATACATACACAAGAGTGCGCAAACATAAAGTTGCCCCTGCAGGGTTTATAATCTCTCTTCCTCTCTCCATCACTCCTCTTCCTTGTCTTATGATATCTGTATCAGAACTCGAGCTGCATGTCCAGCCCTTGGGGGTCTAACAAGCTGCCCCGCTATTGGCTGATGATGCTAATGATGCTTGCCCAGCACTGCATCATGTCACTGTGATAAGAGTGGATGTCGCTTGTGTCAATCGATGTGTCACCGCCGTGCTCAGAGCCGCGTTATAATTGGATATATGCGGTGCTGTGGAGCCTAAACGCTCCAGGGCCAGAAGAAAAGAGAAGATGGAGGAGAAGAGTGTGAGATGTTGCTTTTCAATGAGTGTCAATGAACTGGTGTGTTGATGAACAGTTTTCAATATCTTTGGATCATTTATTTTTATTTTCACATGTGGATATATTACTGTATTTATGAGCCATTAGTCTTATTGCAGGATTATTTCTTGGTAGTTGACTTGTTCAATATTTCTATACAAACAATGGATCAAATGACCAAATGTAATGTGAACGGTGTCAATTGTAATAACAAGCCCCTCATTGTTTTAGTAGAGTGGCCCACAACACTGTTCTCATTTAAGGTGCCCTGTGGAATTTTATATATATATATATATATATATATATATATATATATATATATATATATATATATATATATATATATATATATATATATATATAGCATGAATATGGGCCAACATTTCTAAAGAATGCTTTCAGCACCTTGTTGAATCAATGCCACGTAGAATTAAGGCAGTGTTGAAGGCAAAAGGGGGTCAAACACAGTATTAGTATGGTGTTCCTAATAATCCTATAGTGTGTGTGTGTGTGTGTGTGTGTGTGTGTGTGTGTGTGTGTGTGTGTGTGTGTGTGTGTGTGTGTGTGTGTGTGTGTGTGTATATAAATAAAAACGGACTGTCAATCATGTTGTGAGCGTTGGCGTTCCACAGTTTGTCCACCAGAGGGCACTCTACACAATCCCTTTTCTTATTTTTTTTGTTTATGTGACTTTAAGTTTTATATCTTGAGTATGTATTTATATACATTTTATTTATCAGAGCTTTAATATATTTTGATGTTCCTCTGTTCTTTTGTAACATTAAAACAAATTATCATATTATTTTAGTGAGAGCTCATAAATAACTCCAAATAACTAATGTTAGGGAAATCTGTTTGTTTTGTAACATTTTTCTGGATTTATTTATATCGGATTTTTAAATAACCAAATATTTGTTTCAGTATCGGCCTTAAAAATCCTTTATCTGTCGGTCTCTAGTTCTAATCTAATTTGAAATGCCATTTAAAAAAAAAAAAGGTTTAATCATGTATTGTTTACATCCACGGTTACCAGCTAGCAGTCTTGTTTGCTACGTTTCTTGGTGCTAAACCGCCACCATCTGTCAATGAGTAGAATGTCATAAAACCAACAGCTGAATGTAAATCGAGTAGTTTGCCAACTTATGTATTCATGAAAACAGCAACATTTCAAAGTGGCTTGTTTGGTGTGTATTTTTCCATATAGGTCTCAGTCTCGGCCCCCTGTTGCTATAGCATATAGGTGTGACTTAAATGAGGAGTTTGCTTGGGGGGTTTTCAGCCCCCTGGTGGCTGAAACAGGTAATTGCATTGCAAGTAAATTTTGTCAAATCTATTTTGACAATACATCCCAAAGCTCCTCTGGTGGCCCCTTTAAGTAAATAGCGAACAGTCCCTTACCTTTACCTATAAATAATCAAAAACTCCATAGGGTACCGGATTTTAACTTTATTTCCATCTGTGGCAGGCAGCTATTTTCAGCCAAAAAGCCCTGATGTCTATGTCTTGATAACTGTTTAGACAACAATTTTATATTTTATGGAACTTACAAACAGCAAGAATCCGTCTCTCTTCATTCATTTGCGCTGCATGTCAATCGCTCAGTGACAAGCACAAACGCGAGTTTCACGGGATTGCGCCCGCTTGTCACATTGCCCGTCACATTGCCCACGCCTCCCTACCTGCTTGCTCGCTTCTCATTGAAAATGAATTACAAGGCGCGACAATCGCTCCCTACGTGAAAAGCCCTTTAGGTGTAGGGAACCACTTTTTTTATTTTGGACACATCTAGCTGTTGTCCCCTGCCTCTAATCTTCATGTTAAGCTAGGCTAATCACGTCCTGACTCCAGCTCCATATTTAATACAGAAATCACAATATCTTCTCATCTCACAATCGAAAGAAAGCAAACAAAATGTTGAATAATTTCTTTAAGACAGATCTGGAACAAAACAGTTACCAACCTTATATTGTAGCTGTTGCACCTAGGAGAAGATGTGGAAGTTCTCCTGCTGTGATAAACAAAATCATGACTTTCAGTCTGGAACTCCTTTCTGCAAACTGTTTCAGTTAGCAAATGAGAGAGATGTTGTATGGAGAGGGAGGGAATGATTGAGTTGAACACATTACAGACAGTTACGATGAGGGGTATCCATCTGTTTTGGTGCCAGGCGGGTAACCTTGAGGCTGTTGGAGCGTTCCCAGCACCCACTCTGGCCCTCACAGGCTGAGAGCCCAGCCACAGACGCATCCATCAACACTTGTTCCTAGACACATTTCAGGAACAGCGGCAACACATACAAATCACCCAATCAATACCTTCGAGCACCTTGTCCCAACTTCAGGGTTTTGGGCAGGGACATGTCTTGAGCAAGTGCAAGTCGTACGCATGTTTTTCTTTTGCAGCTGTGATATTTCTTTTTTCACTGGTCTTTCATTCATACCTGTTTATTTCATCATCTTTCTTAACTGTCGCCATGTTTTTGGTTTGGTATTCTAGTAAAAAAGATGAAATGATATTTTCTTTTAACCGTTTGTTGCTTTGGTGTTGAAATGCCACACAAATAGAAGTAATTTGTCATTGGCAGACAGCATACTTTCCACTCAATTGCACAAGTGAGTACAGTACATATACAATACACCTCCCCCCAATCAACACCAATTTAGATGTGCATGGATCAAACAGAAAGGTGAGTTGGTCTCATTCTATTGTTCTTGTTGCACTCTCCCTCGTTTCTCTCTTTTGTCTCCTAGCAGTGAGGCTGACAGGTAGTCATCACCAGTAGGGAGCTAAACCACTCAAAGCAGACTAGAATGAATAAAGCTCTCCTTTATACAGCACTTAACAGTAGGGTACTTTATCAAAAACAAGGGGACCTAGATCTACCAGACTCTGTATTCATCTTCAATCAGAAGTTGATCCAACTGCGTCTCTGACTGCATTTCAACAAGTGCCAGGCTTAAGTAGACTTGATAATAGGGAGTACTGTATGTCTCATGCCTACTGACAGTCACCTTTTAACACTTATACTTTAACATGGGAGGTCACTCATCAGAAGGCTGTGGGATAAAGCGGTTCGGCCCATCAAGCTAGAAACGAAAATTGTTTGATAGCTTGCAACTATTAATTTCTACCATTAACAGGCTCTCAACGGAAAAACCCTGTTGCGTGCTTCTCAAGGGCACTCATATCAGGAATATGTCCCTGTGTGGGGGGCCAAAACATTCATCCACAGTCTCCATCAGATGAAACTGATGATTTTCATCAGGTGAAGGCATTTCAAAGGCAATTACCTCTGACATTTTTATTTCCAAAGAGAACAGGCAGTCCACTCCCACTCACTATACCAAGACACACAGAGTTCATACGTGTCCAACTCTAGAAGAAAAAGAAGGAAATTTGGAGCACTTTTAACGGGTCTGTAGGTAACTTTTATAGAATTTGTTTTATGTAAAATATGCTAGAGATTATAACACTATATCCTGACAGTAGTACATGAGGCAGAATCTCTTCTCTCTTCTTTCTTTGCCTCCCCCTAGTACTCCTAATGGCATTTGAAGTGTCCACCGTGCCAAAACGAAAACAACCAATCAGAGTCGAGGATCCTCTAATGCAGACACTTATTTTAGTGTAATGTTTTGCTGTAAAATGATGTTCTTGGATTTGGCTCGACTGTATTTTATCATGCTGGGCGGGTCACAAACTTTCTCATTTTACAGCGAAACAGTACACACTCATTGACCGCAGTTCATGAGCTGTCATTGGGACTGCGTTAGAGACTCCTCAGCTATGATTGGTTGTTTTCCTTATGCCATTCAGAGCGCCAGGAGGAGGCCAGGAATGTTATTTATTTCACAGCTGATCTGATTCATGTAGGAGATAGTGACAGTTTGAGAAAATATGACACAAAGTCATTTTTTATCAAAGTTACCATTGGCAGTTTTACAGTCTTGTTGTCCCTGTTGGCTTCAAAAGTAGCTGACAGAGCAATCTTATTACAAGGTTTTTGTTTTGGAGCTTTTAAGCTTTTGAGAAGTCTTTTAAGTGCTCAGACAAATTCCACTAGCTCTTTGTGAAAGATGGACCCATCTGCATGTGAAAGTAGATATTTATTGTTTTGTAGCATTTTGACAAATGTCTACTCAAAGATTTGGAGATTTTTGTAATTTTGTCTTTGAAAAAGCATGTTGGCCTGTGGCTCAGGAGGTAGAGTGGGTGGTCGATTGATTGCCGGCGCTTTGATCCCTGCTTCATCTTATTCATATTGCCGGTACACGAGCCGTCCTACCTGCACGATCCGTTCTGCGCATGTGCAGATGATAATCATGATGTACGAGGATTTACCAGGGATTTATGGCACTGCACGATCTGTTCCACAGTAGCAGTCTGCTGTTAGCCTCCACCGGAAAGCTAACAACGTTAGTTTAGCTAACAGCTAATTCGGCTAACCGCTAGCTGACAGCTTGATTCAGCCGAATTAGCTGTTAGCTAAACTAACGTTAGCTTTCCGGTGTAGGCGAACAGACTTTCTTTAACTGTCTATTGGAACAGATCGTGCAGTGTCGTAAATCCGCGTTCATCATGATATCATCTGCGTATGTGCAAACATATTGCACAAGCGCAGAACGGATCATGCAGGCAGGACGGATCGTGTACCGACACATATGTCCAAATGTCCTTAAAAAGATGCTGAACCTCCTGATGGTTAGGCCAGTGTCTTTCATCAGCAGCTCTGATGCCATTGATGTGTGTGAATGCGAGGCCATTTATAGAAGGAAAACCTCTAAATAAGTGTAGTTCATTTACCATTTAAATGCACAGTAAGGAAAGCGTTGGACCCCAGGGTGTATAAGTTGATAAATGGATACTGTATACCCAGATGGTGCCCAAGTTCCAAGTTTTTTCACTTACATTTTTCTTTCGGCCTTTCGTGGGCTTTCAGCATTTTTGTGCCAATAGAGCATGTAGTGCTGATAGAGACATCCTCTGGCTGAGGAACTCTGGCCTGTTTGGTCCCCACACATATAAATGACATGTAAATATTTTACATTACATTAACTTTTTCTGAAATGTTTCAAATTTCATTTGACCCAATGAATCTGACTGAAAATATTAAGTCAAGTGCATTTATCAATTTACAGCCGTTCATTTAGAGAGAAAAGTTGATTGTTTAACCCCCACAAAGTACCCTTTTGTTGTTGACAAAGATTGGATGAAGTAGTGTATATGGGCATGGTTAAATGACTGAATCTGCAAACCAAGCATACTGTTGTACTTCAGTAGGCTGTATCTTAGCATCCTATTCTTCTTTATTGGCAGTTAGACAAATGATTTGGACAGTCGTTACATAGTTTCTGGCTCATAGTTTACTCACTTTACTGAGGGTGTTTATCCCGTCTTGGTAGCTCAAACACACACACAAACAGGGAATGATGCATGTTGTGATACTGACGTCTGACCAAACACTGATGACCACAGTTTTTAAAGCTGAGACTAGTCATTCGCTCAGTGCTTAATGTTCAACTCCAAGGGCTGGGTACTGAATTCAGTAGTTTTTAGGCGCCGACCGAATTACCTCAAAGTATTCAGTATTGAAACGTGCCTCATCATTCAATACTTAATTTCAATACCTAAGAAGTAAATATCATCAGCGTCAGCGTGCCAATAAGCATGCAGCATGCCTCTACCAAGATATTATGTTATATGTCTCTGAGACAGGCAGGAAAAAACTCTAGGTTATGCACAGAGACTGGGCTTACTGGGAAAAATAAATAAAAATTGTGTAATATTGTAATTTAATTTATTTGTTTCCATTTGGATCTAAAAAAAAAAAAAAGAAGTATCGCTTAGGTATAAAAGTCATTAGTATCAGCACTTGTATCCAACATTTTTTAACTCTACCCAGCCCTATAACCCCTTGATAATTAATGAAGTTCTGACTCAAAGTTTTTGCCTCTCTTTCTCTCTGTTCATCATGTCTTTCTACCACTTTGCTTCACACCCCTATTTTTTTCCCTTTTTCTCAGCTTCATTGCTATGCCTGTGATTATTGTGTCAGCAGCTTCCTAGTTCATCACTTAGCCCCACACAGATGGTGCTTGCTTGCAGACTTTCACGGTAGATTGTACTAACTTGCTTTAGGAGTTTGCAGCCATAGCCTACAGATTTCACACCTGCTTCTATAGGAGCCATCAATGCAACCTGTTTGATCATTGTATTGTTGTCTGAAGTGCAGAGAGGTGCAATATATCATAAACATTTAGACCGATCTTTATTGACTATGGATCAGAGATGGAAACATTTCTTGGTGATGAAACAATGTTTATGCTAAATGACAGTTTTACTTTTTAGTGTTGAAGTTTACTCAAACTCTTTGCTACAGTATATCTTTAAATAGATCCTTTCTAAAAACACTATGCAGTATCCATACTAGTTCATCTTAATTCCATGATCTAATCCTAACATTTTAAACATACCTGATCAGTTTTCTTTAGCTAAAATGCAATCATTATGGCTTTAGGTTTAGTATGGCCTCCGCCTCTTTACTACTCTGCTGTCTCTGTAAAGCTTTCCGTTATCTTCCCTGTGATGTATATGGGCATTACCTTTTTAAAAATACAATTCACTCGTTCCATATTATAGTAGTATTTCCTACAAAGTGACTCATCTTTAGCCTACTTGAGGAAACATGACATGATAAAAATCCAGCGCTCAAAAGGTCATCATTTATATTCATTATACAATGGCCTGGATGAATATGTAATTCTGATTTGCTCAAGGGTTGTTGATTAATTTCACATAACCGCCCCTCTGACATAGTAAGTATTAAGTCATTATCCTTCTACCTCCCTGTTCTCGGAGTTCATCACCTTGTTCACAATTACTCTGGAAAGATATGATAATGCATATGGTGGATTTCAGCGCTGCTGTGGCAGGAAGGTTGGCAATGACCGTCTGTTAACATTAACCATCAACTCACCCACATTTTTCTTTACAACATCCAAACATGCACAGGAACACATTGGGATATGACGTAGCTCTTTGGATTCAAAACACTATCTTTGAGCTAATGAGTTGCATTGAAAAACGAGAATACACACCAGTGGTGGAAGAAGTATTCACATCCTTGACTTAAAGCTTTCGTGCGTAACTTTTTAATATTACTGAACGGCCGTTACATTCAAGCCACTTCCAAATGAGTTGCTACAACGCTAATTAAGACTACGCTCTCCACACAACTCTCTGTGTTTCTCTGTATGGCTGTGTTCACAAGATTGTGTTGTCGGTGACTTTACCGTGCAGAAGCTTGATTGATTGCCTCTTCTAGTCCTTCCAGTCCATCTTGTTTTTTTTACTTTAGTACTGTACTTGAGTAAGTGTACTTAGTTACGCAGACTGATGAGCTAACAATTAGCTGGTTCAATCCACGTGACATGACAGTACTAAAAGTGTGAGTTGAAGTTACAAAAACCCATTTATTATTAGATTTTAATTAATGATGGTATTTTCCACTTCCTCAGTGACTTCTCACCACCCTGTGGCAGATCCACAGATCATAACAAACTGTCTTTGTACGTAATGGATTGATTTGTTTTATATGTTGCCCAGTTCCTAAAAGTCTAAGATAACACTCTATACTTACCTCTTAGAAACTAAAGGAAACAAGTAGAACCAGACTGGATGTTTGAGTTGTCATATTGTCATATTCCCAGCAGGAGGACAGCTCTTTTGCAATGTGGCCCAGTGACAGCCCTGCACACAATTTACAAGCAACCTCTCACTTTCCTTCTCAAAGTTACAACCTTTTTTTTTTTTGCTTCTCCAATGCTCTCGCTCTCTCTCCCTCACTCTCTCACACACACATAAAGTAGGACACTGATGCCATTTAGATTAGTATCCCATGTGACCAATGCTGACATGAATTTGCGGGGTGACAAGGGACCCAATTACAGCAGAGGGCTGATCGTCCATGGACCCACCATTTCAAATTGTCTCCCGAGCGTCAATCAGGAAAATGTATAATGGTGTGTGTGTGTGTGTGTGTGTGTGTGTGTGTGTGTGTGTGTGTGTGTGTGTGTGTGTGTGTGTGTGTGTGTGTGTGTGTGTGTGTGTGTGTGTGTTTTTGTCTGTGAGACTGTGTATGCGGCTGTAACTGTGTCACTGTCAGTTTGCGTCTGCGGGGGAAGAGGCTAGGATAAACACCCAGGTCAAATGCATCACTGTAACTGTAAACGTAATGCAAACTGACTGCTGTCATTCTTGAGATCCGTGATATGAGTCATAAGCTAACACACACCCACACAAATCAAATGCACAGTCTTTAGGTGGTACTGTGGTGCCAGCGTGCTCTCTGTCTAAGTGACTTTCCAACTTTTTGAAAACAAGAAAAGGGTTTAAGACCTTGTCTTACCGTGTCTTTGTCTTTAGCATGGTTTTATAGTTGACTTTACTAAAGAAAAGAGGCAAGTTATTACTTTAAGTTACCCATAAAATGTATTAATGTTAATTATGGTAGCTAAAAAGCACAGCCTCAATTTAATGAGGAATCTTCAAAAGTCATAATGATGCAGCATAGAGTGCTGAATCAAATCAGACACAATATTGCACAGCAATGTCTTCTGTGTATATCATTTTATTTAACCACTCCCTTGCTGCAAGTCTTTCCTCTGCTTGACAGCTATCTTAACCAAATCAAGCTCAGTGGATTGATCTGCAGGCCTTAAAAGGGGAGACAGATAAAGACTTGCCACTTCCTGTGGTGACATAATCAATCGTAATCAATCTTCCTCACCTGAAACTGCCCAGTATGCCGCTGATTTAGACTCTAGATTCAGTCTGAGCAAGTAAGCGTGGCTGTCCGTGTATTTATGCATGCTTCTGTGTTTATGTGTGTGGTTTTTTTGCCCTTTGTCTTTTGCAGCGCTGTGTGCATGCACACATAAGAAGCCGGGCTGTCTCTTTTTTATCCCAGGCTATTTTCAAACCTTGTTCTCCTCAACACACGGTCTCTCCTGTGCCCCACTTCTTAAAAATGTCTGCGCTGCATCGTGAACCCCACACTCGGCAAGTAACGTTTGTTTTCCCTTCTCTGTGCCCGCGCTTTGGTGAATCGAAACCTCCTCACCAAAATGTCAACCACAATGAAAGTATCTCCTATTGGCGGGGTAATGCTTTTGAAGGGCTTTGCGTGCATATTAGAGGCAGGCTTGGGGAACACACTGGGATGTCATATCTTCCATCCTGGCATGAGACAGAACTCCTGGGAGTGCCAAAAAATCTCCCCCACCCCCTCTTCCATTTACTGTAGTTTCACACTGAGCTGATTCACCTGAGCCAGGCACGGTGTTTGTTTGTTCAAAATTAATATTTTACAGAAGAGATGCGGATGATATACTTTTGGCTGGTTTTATTTTGCTCAGTGAGTGGTCGACAGTGATTGTGGCGGTTTCCCTCTTCATTATTCACCATTGTGTGTGTGTGTGTGTGTGTGTGTGTGTGTGTGTGTGTGTGTGTGTGTGTGTGTGTGTGTGTGTGTGTGTGTGTGTGTCAGTGAGACTGGCCCCGGGCCTTTGCCAGCCCATTACTCCCTCGCTGTTTTGTGTGCGTGTGCGAGTGGGCTGTGTGTTCAGGCCTTACTGATTGTTTCTTCGTTGTAGGGACCCTCATTACCGCCCCCACACTGTCACAAGCATCTGCTTCCCACCCCCTCCCTCTTTTTCTCCCCCTGCCAATGCTCTGCACCCGGCTCCAAGCATGCCCTGCACAAGTCCAACATGGAGCAAGGAGAGAGAGAAAAGATTGGAAAACACATAAAGAGACAAGACATCAAGTCAGATGCAAAACACAAATTTGGGAACATGGACGGTAGGAACAAGCAAGTGTGTTGGAGCTGCCAGTATCAGTGGGCTTCTGGCGGGAAAAGCAGACGTCTGATCAGCCTCAGAGTTAGCCATCTTTGGACAGAGATCAGCCTGTGGCCATGGTTTCGACCCCAGCCCAGCAGGGCCTTGACCTCAGGCGCCCCAGAGAGAGAGAGAGGCTGCTTTTACAATGATGTATTTCATGGCCCAGTGTGCAGCAGTGAGGGAAGGAGGCCGGTCAGGGCTTAAAGAGAGAGAAAGTGTGTGTGAGGGAGAAGAGAGGGACACAGAAAGAGGGAAGGCATAATGAGTGTGTCAACATTAGCCTGGCTCACCCAGAGAAAAACAGCAGTATGTGTTACTAATGATTTGTTCCAGTAAAGCCCAGTGAGAGGGGAAAAAAACAGGAAAGGGCACAAGAGGCAGAAAATGAAGAAGAGGATGGAAGGAAATTTTTCTCTAAGCAAAATTGAAAACATGGCTTTTTCTTTTGGTCTTTTTTAGGAGTGACTGACAGGCAGGCACTTGGAAGACTCACTTTTGTAAGCACTTAATGGCTTAAAATGCTCATATTATGCTTTTTGGCTTTTTCTCTTTGTTGTTTGTTATAGGTTTACCAAGTGAAAAAGCCAAAAGTCCACCCCAAAGGGACTTACCATCTCCAACAGAAAACACTGTTCACAAACTGCTTCAAACAGCTCTGTTGTAGTCCAGCCTTTACTTCTGTGACAAATGTGCGTCACTTTGTAACACACGTTATAATGCTCGCCTAGCTGGTAGCGTGGCACGCCCTCATACTCTGCTTCCGACTGTCCTAGTAGTCCTAACGTAGCTACTGCGCATGTGTGACTCCCAACAAAGATTTAATAGAAGGAAAGACCCTGGACATTTTGTGCAACAACGCCGACTTCTTTTTTGCCTTGTGCTTGACCTCAACCTGCGCATGAGATTGGTCTCTCTCCTCTCATACGGACCAAAGTACGGAGTGTGGATTGATGGCTGGAGAGATGCTACTTCACCTCCTGGGCACTGCCAGGTGCTCTTTTTGTACATGAATAGGACCTAAACATGTGTGTGTATTTCAGGCCTGTGTGTAGTAATTACTAACAAAACAGTGTAAATTGTAATTTCCCCACTGGGGATCAATAAACAGTATTAATTATGAATTAATACATCAAATATTGAGAAAATAAAATATTCTCAAATATTTAGAAAATGATCAGCTTCATGTTACCCTAATATGATTACAATTAATCTCCTTATAATTCTCATTTACCAAACACACACACAAATATAGTTTACCCCACTTTCATAGTCTCACAAACACTCTTGAATAATATATCTAGCATGGCAAGATGTTCTTTCACACATACAGAGCTCACAATGTACATATTTTAAGATATTAATTCTTCAAAGGCCTTTTTACATGAACAGCTGTGGACCAGAGTGATGGAACGTCCTCTTTTACCCACGACAAGATAATTATTTAATGACCTCGAGGTGAAAGCCATCCATTATGATATCCCCAGCTAGGCATCACTTTCTGCTGCCGTCGTGGTGGCTTTGCTCTGTTTAACTTGGTCTAATTCTTCAGAGATGCAAAATGAAAGTGATTAGACTTCCCCGGAGACTTTTCTTTTTCCTTTTTATTGCTTCCTTCATTTGCAAACATACAAACCCTCCAGCGTTTTTTGCTTGCTTTTTTAACATCCACTTCTATCCGTTTTGCCTCGCACCCTCCCAATCTGAGTTGTAATAATTGAGACGGAGGGAGGGCAGCGAGAATTGTGTGTTTAAAAAAAAAAAAAAGAAGTTTAAAAAGAAGCTTTTTATAGCTGTCAAATCACAGTTTATTATAGCTGCATGCCACTTACACGGTGGCCAATTATTGCATGCTACACACACCACACTTGCAGGTTTTCAGACATGTTGTATTTTTTCCTTAGTTATGATCAGAGTATTTTATGCGACTGAAAGTAAACATTAATCTGCTATGTGGGCGTTTGTGTGAATATGCACCTTTAATTTCATATTCATGGCAGTAGATCAATTTTTCATTTTTTATCACCTGTTTATTATTAGCCCCTTGCTATTAGTAACATGATGCATGTTGTGGGTAATGTTGTTTGTCAGAGTTGCATTGATTAGTGCGTCTTGGGCTCTAAGGAGGATGGAGGATGATGGCAACCATTAGCTGTGACTGCTCCTTAAATAATAACACAAGTAAGAAATCAAAAAGCAGGGCTCGGTTTAAAGAGGGCAATGGGTCAGAGGGCGTCAGGCATTATTGGCTGGTCATGTCGTCATCGTTGCTGTGTGACTAACCTAAAATACTTCAAATATTGGACATTAATGTTTTGTTAACTGGCCTCAATCATGGTTTTGTGCATGTTCTAATAACTGTGGTAATAGAGACAAGAGTTGAGCTATATATCCAGTGAAAATTGTCCCTTCTAAATAACGTTATAATTTGTCTCTGATAGTTGTGTAATCGTTATGCTTAAGTATATTTCCTATTCTTTTATGGTGATAGAGCAACAATTCAAACCTCTAATCTCTATCACATTTATGTAAAACGCTACATTTAAAGTTAAAAAATTGAGTTTTAATTTACTTTTGAAACCTGATGATTGGCATTGCAATTACACACTCTGCAATCATGTAAAAAATCACCTCCTTGGCTAAGGTGTTTTGGCTTTCTACCTTGTAAACTAATGGATTCCGCCTCCCGCTTTCTGCCTCCCCTTCATTTCATCTGACAAGTTTTCAGCAAGTTAGCATAATCAGCGATAAGTGGCCCACTGAAAGTCCACAAATATCTGTCAGATTTCTGAATAGTGCCATGCAAAGACTGAGACCAATTTTAAGTTAGTTAGAAGTCTGGTCTGCACTGAGGCAACCAGTGCTAAAATGATATTCCTGCATGTCACCCCTAACCCTACACTTATAGTTTGAATGAAATCACCCAGTGAACAGCATAAAAAGTGATGATTTGGTATCTCCGGTGGCAGTGCTGCCATCTAATCGTCTTTAATAACAGAAGACATCCCCGGCTGTTGTAGTATTCCAGCGGGTCCTTCATCTCCATTTCAGATATATAAATATATGGTTTGAGCAAAGCCAACTGGCCTCTCCAAGCATGTGCTTGGAGACTTCCTTGTGAAGTAGCAGAACGTTTTTGACATTAGGTCTTCTATTATGAGAATTTACCCCTTCTTCCTCCCTACTTTCTCTCCACCCTTTCTCATTATTTCTCTGTTCCCCTCGTTCATTTTCACTTCACAAACACCAGAGATGGCACTATATTTATTTGTCAGTGTCACAAGAGCTGGATTTAGATAAGCAGGTGATTCTCACGTTGCCTGTAAATTCACCCAAACACATGCACACAAATGCTCAAAAATTACATTGGGTAGCCTCCCCATGTGGTTCATTAGTTGCACGTTTTACAGAAGGTGTTTTTAGATGATTTAAGGTTGTAATTTAGGTTTGTGTTTGCGGTTAGTTTTGGCAACATGGTAATACATATTTTCATTACATTTATACAGCTGTGTGCTTTTTAAGTAAAGCTAATTGAATGGAAGGGAAACACTTGTAATATTTTACTTTGTTGGTGCCACTGTGTCACACTGCTGACCTCCAGAGCTTACATCATGATGCTGTCCTTCTGCTAACTGCCCCACTGTACATTCAGGGACATAATTCGTGAGACGCTCAGCAGAGTCAATATGCTCTTTTTCTGCTCCATTTCTGCTTGCATCCTTTGTGAATCATCAGCGTTGTTATATAAATGACTTTAAAACACGTTGAGACACCATCAAGAAAATTACTCACGATTTCTGAGTCACGCCTCATTTAATGGGCTGGCTGATTTTGTTTGGGCTCAGCAGTGTTGCTATCCTTCGCATGTTCTGTATCCCCAGGAGGCACTAGCCCCGCACGTGCCGTGCGTGTGTGTGTGTGTGTGTGTGTGTGTGTGTGTGTGTGTGTGTGTGTGTGTACACGTGTGCATGTTCCACACATAGTATTCTAAAGAGACAGACTTAATGTGTGTCTGCTTAAGCATTCAAGGGGGTATGTAAATTTTGGTGTATGAGGGTTAAGGGGGGCGCTGTGAATTACTGCTAAACTTCAGTACCCAAAGGTTAAGTCTATTCAATTGCTTCAGGATACTTCAATGTATTTTAGTGAATATTCCTGGCCTCTTAACACGGAAATAAATACTGATGTGCAGCTTTGCTAACAATGAATTTTTAAAAGTGAAAAAGGTATAAGCCCTTATGGGGATTTCAAGGAGATCGAATGGATTGAATTAAACTATTGAGGTGTAAAAGTTCAACTCAGTATGAGTATATGGGAATATGTATGCTATTTTTCCTGCTGGTTAATGTAAGTGAACATGTCTGCTTCGTCAGTTTCTCAATCTGTACCGGCATGGAAACAATAGAAGCACTCCCATTTGGTCTGGTTGAAAAAATATGATTAAACAGTAATGAGCTTTAGTTGTAACTCCCTGAAATGAAAATATGATGTAAAAAGATAGAAAGTTCTTTTGGAGATCTGAGACTCATCCACGGGTTTATTGACTGTGAAGAAGCCAGGGGATAGATAACACTGTGAAAGAGATTGCTCTGTGATAGCGACAGATATGTCACATAAAGTGGGCTGTTTGTGTGAACACAGGCAGTTTATGCAAAAATAATAGGAAAGAACAAAAGCAGTAATATACTGTAGCACATCCGCTTCTACACAATTTGTAGTGAATATTTCCACTGTGGAAATACAGTTATACTTCAACTTAAACATCCGGTGAGACAGTTTTATAGTTTGGAACATTTGGAATGAAACGTTTTAGTTGAATGAATCCAATGTCTCATAATATTTTCTTAATTCATTTTCCAAATAGGTTTTTATTTCATAACAGCGTAACATGGCCAGCATCATAGCTAAACACTGACGCTAATGTGGAAGTGGCAAAAATGATCAATAAAAAAAAAAGTCAACAATACATTTTTTTTTTCCCATAAACAGATAGGGTTTCAGTTTTAAAAACATTTTCTGTGAAGAATATTTAGGATTTAAAGGAGCATGTCTGTGATTGACAGAAGACTCAGTCTATCACATTCAACTGTGGTGGTTTCTGCTTCGCCATCCAGGAACAATTTCTCAAGCTTGACTTTCTGGGGCCAGTTTGGTTTCAAGGAAGCAGCAAGTGGGTGATGACTCTCTGCATTCCAATACCATACTATTAAGTATGCCAGAAAAAGATTTAGTGTATTCCAATACATAGCGGACCCTATTTTAACAATCTAAGCGCACGGCATGAAGCGCATGCCGCAGGTGCGTTTTGGGACGTGTCCAAATCCACTTGTGCTACTTTGACGGCAGAGAAAAGGGTCCGTGCGCCGGGCGCATGGTTTAAAAGGGTTATACTTAGTGTCTTTATTAATTCATGGGTGTGTTTTGGGCATAACATGCAATAAACCAATCAGAGTGTCATCTCCCATTCCCTTTAAAAGCCAAGCACATTGGTAACTTGATGCATTGCTATTATGATGGCAGATTTGCACCGTCATATTTTTATTTGTAATGTTTTGCATGTTTGTGCTTCTACGCTTCTGTCTGTGAAACAAGCATAGTTTGCATGTGCTGTGCACTAGCCTAGACACATTTTACTAATGCGCTGTTAAAATAACAATGAAATGCTCCGCTTTTGACTTTAGATCAGGTTTTTGTTGGTCAGTGGCACAATCACTTTCTGCTGCCGCAAGATAACAATACGCCAAGAATGCACCTGAACAACCTCCCTGTAAGACCAGCACGCCCATGGGCGCAAAGATGGGTGTGTTTGCTATTTAAATGACGTTGACGGGAAATTAAATAAATTAAAATTAAATAGCAAAGACACTTGCTTCGGGCTGTGCTCCGCGTTGCACCGGGTGCAATATAGGTCCCAGTATGTCCAATGTAGTATGCCAAAAATACCAGGAGTCCTATATTACTGCATCTGGCCAGATTTTACAGTATGCAAACCAGCATTGCTTTCTGGCTATTCTGAACCACAATTCTTTTGCACAGCATATGAGGTCATAGTTTAAGGCGCAATGTTAAGAAGTAGTATGTCCCAATTGTATGCATACTGCACGCAACAGTATGTACAATGAAAACCTCTGATACAGCGAGAGGAAACGAGAGTTTGTAAGTATCAAGAGACGCAGCTCACATATGTGATGATGGCCGGATCTTTAGTGCATAACTGCAGTGTGAAGCCAGAACTTACCGGATCAAGTACAAAAACATGAACCTTGATCGGCCCTTGGTTCGGATTTTTTAGGTGCCCCCTTAGTGTTTGGTGATAACTAGAAAGTGTTACAGCCACAGAGGGTCACGAACATTGGCTGTTGCCCCCTGTCTTGTTGTACAATAAATGGTCATGACTGGAATGAAGCATGACAAATTTTCAGATGGGGAACGATTTCTTTACATATCTTACTTTCCTACAAAGATGATAACACAGATATTAAACTAGGTTATCTGTAGTTGTTATATTTTTTTGTTTTTGTTCCCAAATCTGAACTCTAAAGTTACTTTTGAGATGTCAATAAGGATTCCGTAGAGAGAAACTCAATGAGGCCTTTCAAACGGCAGCCTTGCTATTAATTTTGGCTACACCATGTTCCTCCCCTATCTTTTCAGCAATCACACATCTACTAAAGCACATTCCCCCTCACTGGGATCTAGTATATATCATATAAAAGAAACGATTCTTTTTTCCCCTCATGTTCGCTGCCTCTCTGGGAGCCTCTCATCATCATGTAGTTTTTGGTGAAATCGTATACGCGCTGTGTGTGTGTGTGTGTGTGTGTGTGTGTGTGTGTGTGTGTGTGTGTGTGTGTGTGTGTGTGTGTGTGTGTGTGTGTGTGTGTGTGTCCGCGTGCATCTGTCTGTCTCTCTGTCTGTGTGTGTCCACAGTGTTCCAGTACTGTTACAGGCTCATGTAAACTCCAGTGGCGAAGATTGACAGCTGAGATAGATAATCGCACAGGGCCGCAAGTTGGAGTGGGGCCATAAGGAGGGAAATTATATGTTTAATACATTGAGATTTGACAGATTCAAAGCGTAGAGACACATTACTTGCCATCTCTATCCCCCTGCATAATGATGCTAGCAGAATACGTTATGATCTCGCACCACATAGCCACTGTTTCCGTAATTTAAATGGATTGTCCTGACATTAACTCAATGTACCATCCTATTAGTCACAATACATTTGTCTCAGAGTGGCTTACTGTAAACTGAGACACTGATATTTTCACAATCATAATTTACGCTGTGGTGAAAAATGTACTTCCAAATCACATTATTCTCATGCGCTGTGCATTGAGTGGCACACCATGCTCCCTTGGAATTACTCTCCGATTGTATTATTAACAATTGGGATTCAGTTCTTTGAGTAACAGTGCCAGCATGACATTATTGCAAAGCATTTTGCAGAACAAAAACTATGTGTATCAATGTGGAACTGAGCATGCTCGGGTTGTGGGCGATCATATTTCAGGTTTCTTTTTTAGGTAGGAGTGCCTTTTTCAAAGTGTGTATTTCCGTCTGTTGAAACAGTACATCTGCTATGATCCTTATCCAAACCCAGAGTTGTACTGATTGGGCCTAAACAATGTGTAATGAGATCGTGTGTACCTACACGGGCTGGCACAGCCTGCACACACCGAGGGGTCTGCAATCAGGAGGACAAACCTGTAATTCTAACTTCTTCGGACTTTGGTGCGTGCCGAACAATCGTGTGTATGTTTGTGTGAGGGACACATAAGTGGCTGTTATTACATGCTGTGTCCCCGCCATTTACTGTTAGGGCAGAGGGGGCGTCTACCATCTCATTTTGGTCAGCACCCCAATCAGACCGCTCAAGCCATCTCCTGCAGGGTTAGCTACCCGGGAGGAGAGTGTATGTGTGACTTTGTGCTTTCGCTGTATGTATTGTGTGTGTATCTGACCTCCACCTAACCCCACACCCTCTCAGTATCACATACACCTCCGCGAACCACATTTCCAATCTGGACGACCATTCATCATTTCCATATCGTGGCCTTGATGAGAAAGGGTTTAATAATACATGTGCGAGGAGATAAAATCAGGGGAGAGAAAATTAATATTCTCTAGGCTTGTCAGGCTCATTTAAGCAAGCCCTGTGTTTCGTTGTGTGGCCTCTGACACAGATGATTGCGTGGGCAGCTATGCAGTTTTTTTCTCATAATTACTTTTCACCATGCCGCTCTTGTCCATTGTCAGCCTCAATAAGGTAGAGGTCTGTGAAAGAGAAAACGAGACAGAGGCAGATATGTAGCCCTTGGAGCATGGCTTTTTTTCCAGCTCAAGTCCCCGAACATTACAACTAAAACACAATCCTCTTCCTTAAAAATATTTGGCTGTGCTTTTTTTTCTCTCTCTTTCTCTCTCTCTCTCTCTTTCTCTCTCTCTCTTTCTTTCTTTCTCTCTCTCTCTCTCCGCTGCAAATCCTTGCACCACAGTGGGACCCAGTAATATGTCCAGTGGCTATACTAAGGCTTGATCTGCTGAAAGATTTGTGAAACTAATTAACCAGTTTGGATTTACTGAACTAATTAAGCAAGTACAGTCAAAATATTGGGTAACTCCAAGAACTGCAGAATAATTCATTGGAACTTTCTCTGGGTTTATCTTTTATTTTTTAGCAAATTTCTTTTTTTTTTTTTTGCTGTTGGAACTTTTTGCATATGGCCTCATGCATACTGATGCATCAGTTTTTCCACAGTGCCAGCTTCATGGCAGTAGACCAATTGTGTGATGCAGACAATTCTAAGGTGACCATACACAGGAGTGCACATACAGACACTTCCACAAGCATACATCAGAGCATGCATACATATGTAATGCTTTCAGGGATATACTGGATACAAGCACATATAACATTCACATGCCTGGCTACTGCTGCTAAACATCCATTCTCTCTGGGCTTCAGCTCATGCATGGCAATTGAGCAAATAATAATAAATAAAATAGAATGGTAATTTACTTACTACAGTGACAAACATCTTTTTCTCCACACTTATCTATGTGACTTCATCTTCCTTCTCCACTGTGCCCTAACAGCAGACTAAAAGCGAAAAAATTTGGTCTAGGAAGCATATTTGCACACAAGCCAGAGTCATTTTAATTGAGTGTGCTGAGCGATGAGCCTGCTTGGAGGTGCTTTAATTTGCAGGGATGGATAAACAGATGTAGCTTCATAAAGTAAAGTAATGGATTTCCCCCACACCCCCTGGCGTGAAGGCACGCGAATAAGCCCGGCTAAGTGATGGCAAACTGGGAGAATGAATAGGAAAGAGGATTTCTACACTAAAATACTTTAGTAGGATCACTTTTTTGATGACTTAGTTGCTAAATACTGAAAGCCTAAAGAGTATTGATTGTCAGCCTTCATTTTAGGTTGAAGATGTCCTATGTGTATGTGTTTGTGCTGCAAGCATGCATGACATAGTGAGGAGTATATTCCTTTTGAAGTGCATTCTCATGCATGCTTCTCTACGGGGGTGTTCAAACTGTACAGTGGGGCTTTGAATTGTGCCGACATAAACTGTGTGTGTGTGTGTGTGTGTGTGTGTGTGTGTGTGTGTGTGTGTGTGTGTGTGTGTGTGTGTGTGTGTGTGTGTGTGTGTGTGTGTGTGTGTGTACACACGTGTGTGTTTTTGTGCTTGTAGGCTAGGCAGTGGGCTAGATAAATCCAAGGTTAACTGTTGTCAAACCAGCCTTCAGGCCATGGCAGTGTAGTAGGCGCAAGAGCCATGAAGTGCTCCCCTAAGAGAGGCTGCTGAGGCCAGCTCCAGCTGTCGAGCTGCAGAGACGCACACCCACCCCACATTTTCCAACAACAAAGACATATGTCACACTCCCTTTCCGAGCCACGTTGTGGGGAGCTGTGGCGCAGAGGCAGTGGCACGCTTTCTCCTGGCCAAAAACACTCAGCTGGCCAAGAGCAAGAGGCCATGTTGCACAGTAGTGTTGTTACAGGGATTTCACAGCATGCAAAAAGAGAGAAACACACAAACACACACACTCACAGGGTAAGGTCGGACGTGTTTTTTCCCCCGTCAGCGAACGAGTGCTGGCAAGGTGAATGCCGCGTGTCTCTGCATTGGCTTGCCAATGACAGATGGAGCCCAGGTACCATTAGGCAGACAAACGACGGCTTCATTAGGACTTGCCACTGGCAAGTGATGAATGCTGCCCTCTCCAAGCCATATTTGGAACGAGATAAAAACTGGAAAAGAGGTGGGAGATGCTATATAGGTTGTTCAAGAGGCAGCTTTGCTTTCCTTTCAAGTCTGTGCTTTTAAAGAAGAAAAGGCCCAAATTGAAAGTGTATCAAATGTGGTAATTTATATCAAACAGCTGAGAAGAGGTAAACATGATTTTTATGGATATTTCTTTTGATGTCATTACTAAAATTGGGAGCCAAAAGCAACATATTACTATTGATTTTATTTAAAAAATCTTTTTGACTTTTTCAAGGTTGCTACTTTTCAAACTCCAATGTATTGCAACAGTACAAATTATCAGTCGCCTACGTTAATAAATGTTGTTGCCAGGGCTGAAGATGTTTTTCTGTAACTTTTATAGCACTGTAACTTTGCCCTCAAAACAAAACCACTGATGAAACACGCTTGTTCAGAAATTGTTCAGGTATTGGTTTAATTCAAAATCCATCTAGAACGGGCATTGACAGTGGTCACCTGGTATAGCCTGGCTGCGTCGTGTACCTTAATCATCAGGCATCCATCATTTTCATTTTGTCCACAGACACAACGTCAGCAAGCACTTTGTACTATGAATTCTACTCTTGACTGTCTCTCATTTGGACTCCATCTTGACTTGGACTTGAACCTTTTTGGGCTCAGTCTTGACTCTGTCTCAACTAGTCCTGGTCTTGGTCCTGTCTTAGACTTGACAAAGGTGGACTGTAGCGTTATAAGTGGAGCTGCTTGCTCACTTTCCATTCCCATGGAAGTTCACTGTTTTCTCAAACACAGTACATCAAGAGTAGGTCATCATCTTGAGTGCACCTCACTGCATATCATGCCTTACTCACAAAAAGAAGGTAGAACAGGAAACAGAGGGGGTGTGGGTGAGCAGAGGGCAACAGAAGGGCAGAGAAAAGTTAAAGGGGAGGGGAGAACAGGGTTTGAGGATGAGAGAGATCACGAGAGACAGAAGTGGAGAGAGAGGGAGGAAGGTGCGCCACAGGCCACAATGGCTCTCCCACCCCACTCACATCCATGTGTCACCTCACCGTGTTCTAAAGGAGGCTACACATGCTCCCTGGAGATGTCAGAACACATATCTTGATGGTTGGCTTGGATTTGCATATGTGCACTGTATTCATTTTTTTCAAAAAGATGATTCCCGATCACGGCCTGGAATTTATGCATTTTAATAAATGCTGAATTTCATTTTATTCACTCACCTATAGGATTATTAGGAACACCATACTAATACTGTGTTTGACCCCCTTTCGCCTTCAGAACTGCCTTAATTCTACGTGGCATTGATTCAACAAGGTGCTGAAAGCATTCTTTAGAAATGTTGGCCCATATTGATAGGATAGCATCTTGCAGTTGATGGAGATTTGTGGGATGCACATCCAGGGCACAAAGCTCCCATTCCACCACATCCCAAAGATGCTCTATTGGGTTGAGATCTGGTGACTGTGGGGGCCATTTTAGTACAGTGAACTCATTGTCATGTTCAAGAAACCAATTTGAAATGATTCGAGCTTTGTGACATGGTGCATTATCCTGCTGGAAGTAGCCATCAGAGGATGGGTACATGGTGGCCATAAATGGATGGACATGGTCAGAAACAATGCTCAGGTAGGCCGGGGCATTTAAACCATGCCCAATTGGCACTAAGGGGCCTAAAGTGTGCCAAGAAAACATCCCCCACACCATTACACCACCACCACCAGCCTGCACAGTGGTAACAAGGCATGATGGATCCATGTTCTCATTCTGTTGAGCCAAATTCTGACTCTACCATCTGAATGTCTCAACAGAAATCGAGACTCATCAGACCAGGCAACATTTTTCCAGTCTTCAACTGTCCAATTTTGGTGAGCTCTTGCAAATTGTAGCCTCTTTTTCCTATTTGTAGTGGAGATGAGTGGTACCCGGTGGGGTCTTCTGCTGTTGTAGCCCATCCGCCTCAAGGTTGTGCGTGGTTATTTCAGTCAAAGTTGCTCTTCTATCAGCTTGAATCAGTCGGCCCATTCTCCTCTGACCTCTAGCATCAACAAGGCATTTTTGCCCACAGGACTGCCACATACTGGATGTTTTTCCCTTTTCACACCATTCTTTGTAAACCCTAGAAATGGTTGTGCGTGAAAATCCCAGTAACTGAGCAGATTGTGAAATACTCAGACCGGCCCATCTGGCACCAACAACCATGCCACGGTCAAAATTGCTTAAATCACCATCATAAATCTTTCTCATTCTGACATTCAGTTTGGAGTTCAGGAGATTGTCTTGACCAGGACCACACCTCTAAATGCATTGAAGCAACTACCATGTGATTGGTTGATTAGATAATTGCGTTAATGAGAAATTGAACAGGTGTTCCTAATAATCCTTTAGGTGAGTGTATATTTTGGGCCTTTATTTGTATAGGATAGCTAAAGACATAAAGGGGGAACGACATGCAGCGTTTCAGGTCAGAGTCAAACCCCCGGTTGTTGCGTCAAGGAGTAAACCTCTATATATGGACGCATGCTCTACCAGGTGATTTACACAGGCACCCCGGAATTTCATTTTAAATGTTTTTTATTTCTTTTTAAGATCCTCAAGACTCAACTTTCACCAGAAATCAGTGTGTCAGTCATGGTTGCATCAAGGCTACTAGTTCAACATAATTTCCCAGTAGCAGTTGTGTAGCAACGATATTTTCAAACCATGTAAAGTTTTCAGTAGAAAGCTATTTTTTTTTTTCTACCAAGAAGTGGGGTAACATGGCATCACAATTTATTTTTTTTCTTCTCTTCCCTGGAAGATTAAAAGCTCAGAAATGATTGAAATCTTGCTCCACCACCTGCACTGATTCTGCATCCTTATGATTCAGGGGAGAATCAAGCTGTGGGCTCGTTTGATGGTACGGGAGGGAGGGAAGGAGGGAGAAGCAGCTAACCTGTCCCTGAAAGAAGCAGCTGCAAGTGGGGCAAGTCAGACACCAACCAGCCAATACGAATTGCCATACCACTTAATAGAGTTACGTAACATAGTAAAACTAAGATTTGCACATTTAGTATCTTAAACAATTACCAAATACAGCGCTTTCACTTATCAGTGAAGTGTACTTGCAGTGTATTTGTATGCACACGAGTACACCCATTATAATCAGGTTTTTGGAGTATACCTGGGATTTTGCACATGTAAACACCATATCTTGTTTTCATACACCTGGGTATGCACTTATCCTGTTTGCTTTTTTAAAAACCTGTCTGGATTTGCTAGCCAGAGATGTCCGATAAGAACCAGAATGCTACGGCATGTTGCTTGACAACACCAGGTTGCTGATAAGACACCAAAAACACAATTAATTAAAAAATAAATTAAAAATTATTCTCAGAATGAAACAGGCGAGATGTTAAAGAATCAAGACACACCTGCTGCCAGATGTTGAGACATCTAGATACTGTTAAGAGTATGTAAACAGGGATATGAATAACCAGATCTCTCATAAACTGTGTTTTTGTCAAATCCTGGATATCATAACTAAAAGGATAAGACTCGTAAACATACTTTCTGAGAAAGTTTCCTCTTCAAAATAAGAATGCGTCTGTTTGATAAATGAACAGTAATGATTCTAATGATAATGTATCTTTTAATTATATTACCCAACAGTAGATTGAATGCATTAAGCTACTCTTTCAGAGTTGTTTGTAGTATAGCTTGCTACTTTCGAGTGTACAGTTGTGTTTCTGTAGCTTAACCACTTCCGATGAGGAGTTGCTTGAAGCATTACTAGCTTCAGTTGCTTCCCCAACACTGCTGGAAATACATTTACAGGCAGAGAGCCATTTCATAGCTACCTTAAACATGACTTTATTCCTTAAATTGGAAAACAATAATCAAATAATGTGAGCTTTCTTAACATTACAAATGTTTGATTTCCACAGAACAAGTTAAAGAAGTTGTAAAGGAGGAGTAAGGAGTGTTTGTTGCATCATAATATTCATGTGAAATGAATTATTTGAGCTTTCTTAGAAAATAACTGTCATTAGTGATAAATGTATCCCTCAATCACTGGCTGCTGTTACTTGGCAATAAAGGATGTTTCAGTCACAGTTTTCCCATGGAAACCCCACTGTAATTTGACTTCATTAAATCTGTTATGTTAAGGGAGAACGGGAAGCAGAGAGCTGAGTCTGCCTTGTGATTTCACCCTCCTGCTGCTCAAGAGAAAATGGGTTCTTTGATGTGCTTGAAAGAGGCAGGATTCCACATTTTCTTTATAAATTCTTTCACTTGTTATCTATCTCGCTTTAACCGTTTGAAACTAAAGTCACCTTAAGCTGCACTTCGGGGATGACAAGCGCATGATTTGCGATTTATAATTGTTTGTTTCTCTCTTCCTGCGTCTATCTCTCAGCCCTCCTCCCTCCTTGCACAGTTCCATCTTGGGAGGCAGGTGCTTGGGTTATGGTTAGCGTTCTGCATTGTGGCCTCTGATGGGACTGGCGATGCATTATATTGTGAGCCAGAAATTGCCGTCCCCTGGCTGCAGTCGGACGGGCAAATGGATAGTGCCTGAGCACCCTGCCCAGGGATAAAGAGACAGACAAACTGGCTGAACGAGGGATCAGCTAAGGCTGACACTTAACACCTGAAACAAACTAACCAACCTACGGCAAGTTTGGTTTAAAAACATAACATCATTATCATTATAGTTTGATTGAAAAGAAAATACATCAGCAGCCAACCAGCTGGAAAATCACACACAAGTACTCATTCTGATGCTAAAAAAACTTGTTTGCACATTGTCATTCTGTTCTGTAGTCAGTCATTTAATATGCTGTTTGTCAAAGGCAGCCTCTTAAGCAGGCTTTGAAAGTGGATGGCATCATTGATGAATGGCATTTGTTTCTATTTCAAAGGGCCGTTAGGGCAGTCTGACATGGCTCACTGGCACAAAAAGTTTGATCTAGATGGACAAAAGCCAGCCAGTGGGGCGGCAGGGCAGCATAGTTTTTATTTTATTTTAACACCTCGTGCATATTTAGGTCACACATGCTAAATAAAAACATGCAGCCAGCTGAACACACACATGTTTGCAGTTTGATAATAAGAAGTGCTGCACAAGTGAGAGAAGAGTTGCAGTTGTAAGCATACAATTGCTGTGAAATGGTAAAGTAAAAAATAGTTCTACTGTATGGTATTTTGATTTTATTCCAGTTATTTTATCGGATACAGCATGACTAAATGAAGCATAGTAATGAAGGGACAGGTAGTAGTGAGAATCAAGGTAATGGACTTGCATCAGGTGCTAAACTCCAGGAATTGAGATACTGGTATTTCCTCAAAATTCTCGCCTCAATCATCTTCATTTCCTGGGGAAAATACGTGTAGGAACCCCTGAGTTTTAGCATTTGTGCGTTGTGTGTTTGTTTGCATCTGACCTTCAAATGCTGTTGGAAAACTGGCCAAAACCTTTCATCTGCAGCCATGTCTTCCAAGTAGTTTTATGCTAAAATGGCAGCTTACAAATCATATGTGGGGAAAAATACTTTTCAGTGAGAACAAAGTGCAAATTTTGTAAGCAAAAACTACAGTATACATGTGGCTGGAATGCATAAGATAGCTTTAATGTTACAACTAAAAGTCCAAGAGCAATACTTATATGCCTCAAATGACAAAACATTGTTTTTTCTTCCCTGCCACTACAGTAATAATCACAGATCAGCAGTGTGAAGATGGTCATATATTAGGGGTGTGACGAGACGCTTACTCCACGAGACGAGACACATCACGAGATTGGGTTCACGAGAACGAGACGAGACGAGATTTTTAAAAAAAATTTAAAGAAATCCTCGATGAAATATATGAATGGAAAATAGTTTTTTTATTCAACTGAAAAATCACAAAATGCAAAACAATTTAGGTGCATTTTGAAATCAACTATTAATGATGAATGTTATTTAACTTTTTTTTTTACTATTTTAATGAATTATATGCAGTAAAGGACGTGCAAACACTGCAAAATGTTTTGTATAAACTCTACCAACTGGCTTCTGCCCTGTACAATTTCACACGAGAAATCTAACTCCTTTCCACAAACCGAACATAAAAAAATAAACAGTATAAATAAAATAAATGTGTAAATAACAGAAAAATAGGGTTAGGGTTAGGGTTAATGTTGCCACACAAATGATTTAAAAGTGGCAGGGGGATCTTCAATAGTAATTTCACGCTCCATCACGCTGACATCACATCGCCTCACGAGACAACTTTTCACCTCGACGAGAAATCTCGTCACGTTTTAATCTCGCGAGATCTCGTAAAACGAGATCTCGTCACACCCTTATCATATATACATACAGGCATACATAAATAATCCCTTGAATGTATTAAAATCCTTCAAAAGCATATGCTGAACATATCTTCTTCTTTATATATGTCAAAGATCACCCCAGTGTCCTGGAAATTACATTTATATTGGATGAGTGAGCCCTTCAAGATTTACATTGAATGCCAATGCTAAGTGTCAATGCAGGATGTAGTGTGCCCTATGTGTAGGGAGTCAGAATATAAAGGTGTGGAGGACAGGGTAGAAGGTAAGTATGTCTGACTTCCATGCAGTAGATGAAAGTTGGCCTCCCGTCATAGAGCTGCAGTTAATGTTGCCTTTTTCATTAACGGTAACCATAATCTTTCCCTAACCTTAAAGTGATAGTTTGGATATTTTGAAGTGGGATTGTATTAGGTACTTATCTATTGTCAGTGTATTACATGCAGTAGATGGCGGTTGGCACATCCCCAGTTTGGAGAAGCAGGCAGGAGCACCGACACGGAAGCTAAGCAATGTATCTGCTGTGGACAGGGGCAGCAGCTAAACATATTTAAACCACCTGGGGAAAAAAAAACATCAGTTTAAGTGTTAACTTTAGTGAAATATAACTATACAACCTCCGCCAGTCTGAGCTGATGTCTCCTGTAGTCAGGTGTGTTTAGCAGTCTGCGATGCAGCAGAGCAGCAAACTGTAGCAGCTTGCAGTGTTTCTGTCACAGAAATAGACTGCGGTCAAGCTCGCCATCAGTCACTCACATCTCCGTGGTCAAACAAGCAGCCGTTCAAATTGGAGACAGACGCCGGCAGAGCAGAGCGAAGTCCGCTGACCAGAGCAGATGTAGCAACGTCTCTCGCGAAACAATGTCTGATCATTTCAATGAAATGAGCTGGTTTGACCAATAAGAGGGCTGGACGTCTTTGCATGATTTGTAATAATGCAATTTGGTACGCTTGGATTTTTCCAGGTGTAAAACCAACCCAAACCAACCGAGGGCAAATCGCTCCAAGTTTACTAACTCACCAACTGATTCGGACCAAAGCAAACAAGCTATAGGTGTGAAATCGCCATAAATTTTGCTCGAAGAAACACAAGGACAAATGTTTAAAAATTAATCACACTGATCTCTGTGACTTGCAGTTCAACAGGATGCAACTGCACTGCCAATCGCCAACAATTTTCAGCTTGTCTTATTCGTCTCCAGTTTTATAGAGATCACATTCATGCAAAAGCAGCTTTGGTCCGCTTTGTGTTTTCTATGACAATCACAACTCTCTCAGCCACCACATCATCGACACTGAGATTCCAAAGCCAAAGGTGGACCTTGCTGGCTTATACAGATATTTGTATCTGTCTGTGCGTTTGTGTGTGTACATGTGGCTTTCCAAATAAAGGGCCTCGGCAGTGTCTGGGCTGGCCATGTGTTATGGGGTGACCACGGACCTATTTTCCAGCTGGCTGCACTTGTTAGAAGTCTGCCAGGCACACAAATGGCAGGGATTGATTTTGCTCAACCACAGTAAAAAGGAGAGCTGTGATTACAATGCATGCTGCAGCCAAACTTTAGCAACTTTCAGAGTCTCCTCTCCTTCATTTGTTCCTCTCTTCTTTTCTTCCCTACCCTAAATAAGCTTTTTAATTTTTAGAAGAATTATTTTCTTGTAAAAACATAAGTGCTGAAAAGAGAGGCAATATTTTCTACTTTTGAGCACATTTCTGCCATTGTGGCTAACACAAAGTTATGTACAAAATTACAGTTGTTAGTTAAAGCTGAACTAGTTGTAAATACTTACCATTATTGGCATTTGTAACCTTTTGGTAGAATTTTGGTATGGAGATTTAGGGCTCCGTACGGATGGGCTGAGTACCAAACCTTCTCCATAGTAATGAGTATTGAAAAATGTTTACCAATGTCAGTGAGCCAATAAGTGTGCAGCATGCTTGTACCAAGATCTAATAATGCTTTTGATTGGCTGTCTATATGTTGTAGAGGCATTCAGGAAAAACTTGTTACACACAGTTGGGGCTCAAGTGTGCGTATTTTAAAATGCTTGACTACAGTGTGCATCACATAGGTCTAAAAGAGCTAGAAAAAAAAAAAGTTAGGACTCGCTATTGAATTCACGATATCGGCATCTGTATCGTTAATGATAAATTTTGAATGATGCCCAGCCCTACTGTAAGGCCATATGGATAAAATGTCACATTTTACATTCTTGTACATTCCATGAATATACTGTGCATCCTTGCCATATTGAGCTTATTAAAATAAGAACCATACAATCACACAAGACACAAAACAATCTGCTACGGTTGGGGTTGCCCCGGTATTACAGGGCTTACAGTTTACTCCAAACACTCAAATTCAACATCTTCTCAAAGGCTTACTGCTGTCTAAAACAGCTCAGCGAGCAAATTGCAGTACACTGAATGCAACTGGAGGTCTGTTCATTAATGACATCCACACCAGATGGAGCTTAGGAGTTGCGGTTGGAGGACATGCAGTCAAAGACAGCTCCCCGGAGACAGACACACAACTCTCTTATCTTTGTTGCTGTTGAAAAAGAAAAGTCAAGCAATGTATTTTTCCCAGGGAAACATCTTTGACATGAAGCTTGTTAAATGCATTCTAGAGAAGATATATACAAAAAACAAAACCACAAACAATGACGGGGGGGACTTGTCATATTTGACAGAGAGCAGAGAATTGTGCCATGCACAAGTCTCAATCCTATCACAGTTAAATGGCACATTCCTTTGTTGCTCCATTTTTCCTTTTCGATGGTACCCGACTTGGACATTTCAGCCCAGCCCACTGTAAGTTATCACCACTTTTAACCGCCACAAAAACCCCTGGTTTATTTCATGCCAGGTGAAAAGGCTTCACCTAAATGGGGCCAGTCATTGAGCTTTTACAGCTCACTACCTGAGTGGCACTTTGCACATCGGGGCTCTTTTGCTGCAGCATTTGGTCCTAATCCTTCTGGCAGTTTGGACAACCTGATTTCTTCCTGCTGGTGTGGTGAACAAATGTCTGGAAATGCAGCTTCTTGATGTTGGTCCTAGAGTATAACCGGTGCTTGGCTATCACAAAATCACTCAGAAGTTATATGCGTATGCATTTCCATATTAAATGGAAAAAACTGTCCTCTGATAGTAAGTTTTTTTTTTTCTCATGTCTGGGGGCAGTGCAGACTCTCATTTCTGCTTATAGTGGCACTATACGAGGCGGCCCCTTCTCACCCTCAAACAACATGTATCTCCTCGGCCTTCTGCCAGAGCCCTGTTATTTAGTCTTCAAGCAAGCCAGCGTTGGTGTTGAAATAACTGTTATCAATATGCCAGGGACATCTGTTTCTACATTTAACACTTTTTTTTCTTCTTCTTTTTTGTGTGTGTACATGTTTTCTACTCCTTCACTCGTGTTCTTACACTGCAGCAGTGTAGCAACAGAGCAATAACTCATAATTAATCCTGCACATATAATTGCATTTCAATCCATCTGGGTGCTCTCATGATGGCGTGAATCTCCTGCATCCAGATGTGTCTATATTCCATCACAGCCTAATAAGCCTCGGCAAAGCCCTGTTTAAATGCAACCTGAAGATGACAATGGATAAACAAAAAATGGAGGCTAAGTAGAAGGGGGAGCTGAAATCAATTTGATCTGCTAAATGGGGGTTTGGATAAGAAACACAGGCAAAACAATTTGTCCTCAAAGGCAAGCCTCAGCTGAGATGTTGAATGATGTTTTTGATTTTTTGCCGTTTGAACTTGTTGTTCTTCATTTACTCTCAGGCACATTTACGCGTGTACTTACAGTCCGAGCTTCCTAAACCTTGACTCCAATAAACTGAACTGTAACACAACATGGCACCTGCCTATTAACACCCCGTACAACCGCAACTTGACTGGGCCAAAGAGGTGAAGCAGAGCACAAGGGTGAGGAAGAGAGTGAGGGAGAGAAGATGTAGAGGTTCGAAGTTCACTCGAGGTAGCACTTTATCAGCCAAGTGCAGCTTCCCCTCTACCAGATTTGGCCTTGTGTGTTTACGTGCAGAAAAAGGGCCTATCTCAAGGCTACAGCTCAAGCTCAGGAGGGCTATGCTTGCCCGCCCCTCTTGTGCGCTCACTCAGCATGGAGTTGAAGAGTTCACCCAACGGGCTGAGAGTTGCTTCTGATCCAGTAATATGGAGAGTCAACCCCAGGCTGGCCTACCAAGAGCTCAGCATTGAGCAGTGCTGAGCATAGCTCCCCGTGTAACGCCCCCCACATACAGAGATACACACACACACACACATACATATATCTATAATACAGATATTCTGCACTCTGTTTACTCCTTTACTCTGAAAAAAAGTTGAGCCATGAAATCGGTGGAGATGAGCAAGGGTTGGAAGTTGGGATGGGGGTTAATTATTTATACTTGCTCAGACATGGGAAAGTGTGTGTGTGCTGTCCTCACAGGTTTATTGGATGACAGATTAACTTTAATGCTCCAGTCTTTTGAGCAGGGGCTCCGGCACTTTTTTTTTCTCCAAGTAAGGAAATGGAATGGCCGGTTAAAATTGGTATATTTGTGATAAGGATCCAATAATCAGTAAAGCGTATGTAAATGCTTTGGTCAACGTTGTTATATTGATATTTTGATATTTAGATTTATTGAATCACAACGTCAACTCATACATTGAGTAAGATGGCAGTAGCATTTGAGCAGCACGGTGAATTCAATTTTTTCCTCTGTCTATAGGATAAGGCAGCAAAACTTTCACTTTATATTTATAGACAACTAATTTATGTAAACTTGCCATTGTAGGTACAAGCGACAACTTAACCGTGCATGCATGAGTGCGTCATAGATACTCAGATACTAAAACAAACCCCTGCTTTTTAGTGTTTGATGCGTTAGTTTACACACACGTAGACAGCATGAAATAGAAGTTATAAATATAAAAGCTTGTTTTCCTCAATTTTGTAACTGAGAGAGAGAGAGAGAGAGAGAGAGAGAGAGAGAGAGAGAGAGAGAGAGAGAGAGAGAGGTCTTACTGAAAAGGAGGGAAAAGGAGCTCTCATTCTCTGGTTGCCTCTGGCAGTGCTTTGGCGTTATTGTCCCTGAGTGCCCAGAGCCTGGTGTGAACGTGAGGGAACAGGCGCAAGACACAGGGATCTGCGTGGAAAACTGTTGGTGGGGGAGGTGGACAGAGAGGCTGAGGAATTTCTTCACCGTTGTTGAAGAAATAGTATGAATTAATGCTAATGGCAGGAGATCCAGACAGTGCAGAGGGGGGATGGATGGTAACACACTAAGCTACAGCTATACCTTGTCAGTTGTGTGTCTCTGTGTGTGTTCGCTTGCACAGGCGAAAACATGGCGCTGATTATAATTGCAGAACAAACATGTTCACGGCCTGAACCTACAAACACATTGTACAAGCCTCTCATGTCGGTTTCCCTTCTATCAAAGTGACTTTTCTCACTGTTGAATGTGTGTGTTTTATCTGCACCATTAGTATCTGCCTCAGGATGGGGGGCGGGAGAGATTTTAATATGTGGTGCTCTCACTAATGCTTCTTCTGTAGTCTAATGGTGATTGCACTCCTTTTGCCCAGTCCTTTCATTCGTACCAGAGGACCTGGGCTCATCAATGATTGAGTACGGGCTTGCACAGAAAGACGAGCAGGAAGCCGACAGGCTGGGAGCCTCAGTAACTCTGTGTGTGTGTGTGTGTGTGTGTGTGTGTGTGTGTGTGTGTGTGTGTGTGTGTGTGTGTGTGTGTGTGTGTGTGTGTGTGTGTGTGTGAGAGAGAGAGAAACTGAGGCCATTTTCCAGATGAAAAGACACTGGTTTAAGTTTTGACCAGAGAAACTGGGCAGAGAAGAGGGGTAAACTGAAATGGAAGTGTGCGTGTGCTCCTCAGTTGAGCCCCTCTGTTATCTAGAACAAAACACCACAGAATCCCTAAGGTGTCTGTCTGCCTCCATCAGCCTGTGTGTTGACGCACATGCTATTGGTATCTTTATGACCTCATCAAGACGAGACAGGCTGTATATGCGTGCTTCGGCGATGAAGCGCTGCCAGCTCTCCATTCTCTGATGGGCCCTGTGTGGCCTTGCCAGAAGGGATGTGTGTGTCGATGGATGCAGATGGCCTTATAATGAGAGACAGGGGAGGATGGATACAGTCATTGGTCTTAATGGAGCCTTGTCTTTGTATATAAGACAATATGCTGTGGTTTCCTAACAAAAGAGGGGCAGGGATAATGTCATCACTGTCAGTGTTATGTCTTCCCCCCCACGCAGAGTGCCACAACTCCTCCTGTCAACAGCATAAGGATATACGGTGAGTGGACAGAAGGGTGTGCAATGATGGAGGTTCAAGTGTTGGTGAAGGGTGTGTACTTTAAGTGTGCGAGAGGAGTGTAATGTGGATCAATGTGGGTTTGTGTCTGCGTCCCCTCAACAGGAGCCACTTTATTGGCCCTTTTTTCATTTCGTGGAAGGGAAATATTTCATTTGAGCCTTGCTTGTTGTCACCCAGCGTCCCTTCTGCCATCACTCTGCTCTACACAGCAGCTATCCCCCTCAAGTAAAAATCAATAGTTGATTGGATACTCAGGGTGGCAACCTCAACGGCGACACAATTTGTTTTAATTTTCTCCAATGTGGCTCAGGTCCAGTGTTATGACTCTTTGACTATAGGAATGAAATAATGAGAATAATGCACCTGCAGGAGGAATGAGAAATAAAACAGTTAACTCACAAACTCATATAGTGGAACACCCCAGGTAAAAATGTGCATAAAGAAGCCAAGAAAAAAAAATCTCCAAAAGGCATCAAATGACAGATTAGACATTTGTATAATATGTCACAAAAAGTTAGATTTCCATCATTTACACTTTCAAAATAACAGAAAACAAAAATATTGCGTCTGCAAAAGTTTGGAAACCCTGCAGAATTTATAGCATGTAACACCCCATTTGGAAAGCTGAGACCTGACAGTGTCATGGATTGTTCTCAATCATCATCTGGAAAGACCATGGTTAAATGCCCAGACTCATCTGACCTTGCCCCAACAATCAGCACCATGGGTTCTTTTAAGCAGTTGTCTAGAAAACTGAAACTGAAAATAGTTGATGCTCACAAACCAGTAGAAGGCTATAAGAAGATAGCAAAGGGTTTTCAGATGCCAATATCTTCTGTTTGGATTGTAATTAAGAAATGGCAGTCATCAGGAACAGTGGAAGTTAAAGCAAGATCTGGAAGACCAAGAAAAATATCAGACAGAACCGCTCGCAGGATTGTGAGAAAAGCAAGTCAAAGCCCACGTTTGACTGCACGATCCATCCAGAAAGACCTGGCAGACACTGGAGTTGTGCTACACCATTCCACTATAAAGAGATACTTCTACAAATATGGTCTTCATGGAAGAGTCATCAGAAGAAAACCTCTTCTACGTCCTCACCACAAAAATGAGCATTGGAAGTTTGCAAATGAACATATAGACAAGCCTGATGCATTGTGGAAGCAAGTTCTGTGGACCGATGAGGTGGAAGTGGAACTTTTTAGCCAAAATGAACAAAGGTACGTTTGGAGAAGAAAGGGCGCAGAATCCAATGAAAAGAACCTCTGTCCAACTGTTTAGCCACCCTCTTTCTTGGCTTCTTTATACACATTAATACAATACCTGGGGTGCCCAAACTTTTTAAACCCACAGTAATCGAATACCTGAATGAGTGTATGATTTATCTTTTTATGCACGTACATCATTGGCTCACTTTTGAGTGCTTTACATTACGTCACTTGTTGTGAGTGCATTTCATTGAGAACAGTATTCAAAGCAGTTCCCTGCCCAGCTCTGCTTGGCTATTATTGACATGCTGTATATTTCATAGAAAATGTTGCATTTGATACATCACTGTACAGTACCTAGCTAATGTGTGTTTACTGGCTCTGACACACTTCTGAGAGCTTTGGCAAACTAGTTATCAGCCCCTAACATTTTTATTGTTTCTCAGGGGAGATTAAAAGTCCATCTGAAAAAGGGCGAGGGAGAGATTCACAGAGGGAGAGAGACACAAACTGCGTGTGGAGCAAAGAGTGAAACGGTTCAAGGAGGCTGACCTCACTCGATAGGCTATTGATTTGCTCGTTTAGGTTCATAGCAAGAGTCTGACACTGGAACTTAACAGTTAAAGGCTCCATCTTGAATAGCAGATATGAATAAGATCAACTCCAATCACTATATTTTCTCTGTTGTATCCCAAAACGCCCCGGCAAAATTGCATGTTGTTGAGCTCTTAGCATGTAGCAGTATAACATATTACTGCTACTTTGATCTGATTATACTCATACCAATGTTTGTTGATGTTGGTTCATACTGTACATAATTTATGTTAACATGTGGAGTTGTTCTGTCTTTGGATGTGAATGTGTGTGGTGCATTTCAGCATGAACTGTCCTTTTATATGTGTTTGTCCGAAATCCGTCTGCCTTGTCGTGAAAAACGTTACACCCCACTGACATTTAATTTTAAGTGACTGGTTGCTCAGTTACTACACTCCATAATCTCTCTTTCTCCCCCTCTCTTTCTGTCACATTTTCCATCCTTTTTCTCTTGTCATTTCTTGTGTGCAAACAAGATATTCAACATTTATAGTTTACAGAGGCTGTCATGTATAATTCAGGCGTGATAACTTCTCCAATGAATTGACCTCGGGGCGGACCGAGGCTTCTGATCACACTTCAGTAGCTGATGCTCCAGCTGCTGGAGGTATAAGCGGGGGCTATTTAGGAGCTGTTGGTCTTGGTTTCTGCTGATGTGCACTGTGCTACTGGAGATGGAAAATGTGCATTAGTGTGTGCATGAGCACATGCGTGTATTCACTTACTGTAAGGAGAATTACATGCTACGTTTGTCTGCATATAGATGTTATATGTGTTGTATTTTAACCAATTGAAGTGGCCTGCAGCAGCCATCTAATCTAGAAGAAACCAGAGCACAAATGCTTTACGTCTTATTTAGTCTGCATAAGGGTATGGAGGAAAATATTTAAATGATGGAGCAGGGATTGGCGACAAGCCAGCTAACTTTGATTGATAGCACTGAGTTCCCCATAGTTTTGCAGCCCCACTTTGAAGACAGATTACTGTGGATGCATGCAGTCTGTGATGGTGCTCTTTGACCCAAAGGGGGCTAAATGCAATTGAGGTGAAGTGGGTGTATGGCAAGTCACATTGAGTTCACTGGAGACTAGGGCTGGTCACTGATTTCAATTCTTGTTAGGCACAGACCGAATTGCCTCCTTAGTATCGAGTATCTGGAAAATCCCTCACCATTCAATACCAGATTTCAATACCTAAGGAGAAAATCTCATTGGCGTCAGTGCATGCAACATGGTTCTACCTAGATCTAATGACTGTGATTGGCTGTCTAACATTACACGCCGTAGAGACACGCAGGAAAAACTCTACGTTATGCACAGACAGCTCACGCAGTTGGAGCTGAAAAACAAATAAAGATTTGTGCTGTAATGTGTAGTGTTATAATACATTTTTGTTTTGATTGTTTAGGAACCGGTATCAAAGTCACGGTATTGGTATCTGTATTAAAAAATGTTTAACAATACCCATCTCTACTGGAGAGAACATTCAATTGAGTTCAACAACAAGCTACACTCTAAATAGAGACTTTATCCGGAATTACAATGTTATAAAGAAGCATCTGAAATGTTCTAGTATTCCTAAATGATATCTATAGTGTGAATTTGGTCAATATGATAAAATAATTTGGTGATCTCTATAACTAGATATCTTAACAGCAACTATGGCGTCACATTAAAATAATAAAATTTGAAATGTAGATTTAACATGGTTGAAAGACAAATATGGGAGGAAGGATGGCAGAAATCTGTCAGAAAATATTAATCTTAAATTAACTTTTAAAAAGTTAAATTCATTTAGAGATTATGTGTCACGTATGCATGGGAGATTATGGTCTCCACATTATGGTCTCTTTTATCCTTGTTTTTAATTTGTATTATTATTTTCAAATTTTTAAGATTTTAAGATCGATCTTTTTTCTTTTCTTTTTTTTCATGAATATAAATGTACCTGGCTATATTTCTTTATGAATTAAGCAGTAGGTAAAACCTCATGACAAGTTTCATGAGCTGGCTTGAAAACTGTGGACTAAACAATGGTAAATGTTACTATAAAGGTGCTGTGCTTTAAATACTGGGATTGGCTCCACACAGCTCTCACCGACCGTTCCCTAACTCAACAAATAATAACGCTTTTTCTCGTCCCACTGTGTCTGATACCGACTCACATGCATTTGCAGCTGGACCGGCTATTAAAATAAAGAACAGGGGAACTCTGATTACAACACACACAGACTTCATACTCTGCTCAGGACACCATAACTCCACTATATGTTTACATAGCAAATATAGGGTTTCAGCTATATCGATGTTCTGAATATTGAGAACAGCCCTTTTAAGCTAACATATGACTTATCTCCAGCTGTCATTTTAATCAAATGGTTTTAGCTACACAAATGGATGAACTTGTCAGAGTTGGAGTGATGATTTCTACTTACTGATAATCTCTGAGTTGATATGCCCCTGTTCTTCACTCTGCTCATCCTCTAAATCCATTTACTCCAATTTTCACAACAATGTGAAGGCACATGTTGCAGAGCCCAGAGCAGCTGTTTGCGTCCTGTACAGCTGGGCTGTTATTAGCATGCCTAGCCCCTCTAGCGGCTGCATCCTCTGTCCAATTTATGTGGATAAATGTAGATAACGTAAGATAGCACAGTGAACCATGGCTTTCCTCTGGCAGTATCTGATTTGTGGCTGATAGGAGAGAAAGTAATGAAGAAATATTTTGTTCAAAAATTTGAAAAGGACGAAAGAATTTGTCTCAGTGAATTGATAAATTCCAGGGGAAGAATGGAAATACTGGAGACATTGTTCAAATCCTTATATAAATTCATTTAACTGCAACTGGGACATTCTTTTTTCCTTTTAGTAAAACTGAATGTGTGTTTTATCATCTCAAAAATATCCATTCTAGTTGTTACCGTGTTGATGACTAAAGGCATGACTCAGTGCGTAACATTTATGTAGAGCCTCATTCGCAAATTATGAACAGATCTTAACTGGCAGCTGTTCCTGAAAAGTTGGCACCTTGAAATGTTACTCTGAACTCTCTGGGCATCAACTCTGGTTCTCCTCTATAGGGGTGTATATTTTTAACAGACTTTCAAATAGATAATCACTCAATAACAAACACCGGTGTCATCCTTTTACGGTTTGTGCTCGGCCTTAAAATGCCATGTGATCACTCTGCACAGAGCAAATTTAGACGGGAGGCTGTACCTGCATATCAAGGGCTGTGTGGTAGTTTTAACGCCTGCTGCACATATGCAAACATCTGCATATCATCACCGTAGCTCTATTTATCCTCGCAACATTAAATCCATTTACCTCTTGCATGCCATGAGTCTAAATCTGGGGCAGAGTAATTAAATGCCATTCTCTTCCTCCATTAGAGAGATAATTAAGTAGGAAACCGGCACTCGTCTCATTGCTCTGTTATACGGAAGTAAATGGGGGCTGGGATGGGATAAAATAGATGCTACCTTGCCTGAAAATCTTTTCTGCAGCTCTGTCGCTTAGTGTGTGTTTCTAAGTCTTTCTCACTTCTTCTGTTATCATCTCACTCTTTCTCTTTTTGCCTATGTACTAATAAGCTCATCAGGTGTGAATAAAACGGCTGATTCTTGCAACACATGTTAGTTGTAGCTTTAGGTGTCCATGAATACTAAAACACCATCGGTTCTATGCTCATGGAGAAGAAATATTCATTTTGTAATGTTAATTTGACTGTAACGATTTCGTTAAATTCATTTAGAGATGATGTGTCCCATGTGCATGGGAAATTATGGTCTCCAACATAGGATTTGTTAAGTATCCTTGTTTTTCATTTTTATTATTATTTTCAAATTTTTATTTTAAGATCGATCATTTTGTTTGTTTTTTTCATGACTATAAATGTACCTGGCTATATTTGTTTATGAATTAAGCAGTAGAAAAAAACCTTCCTCTGTTATCATTTCTCCTTGTGCCGATGTACTTAAACAGTAATAAAACAGCTGATTCTTGTAACACATGTTAGTTGGTGCTAAAACACCATTGGTTCTATGCTCATGGAGAAGAAATATTAATTTGGTAATGTTAATTTGATTGTAACAATTCACAGTTGGTCATATGGGTGACGTTGGGTACCAGGATTTCCATTTTCAGAGGTAGTTGCAAATCAGTGGTGGAGAAAAAATAGAAACACATTTGAGGAAACTCACAATTGATGTGAAAGCCAAATATACCGTCTTATTTTAGCACAAGGGTGTGATTCCATTGGGGATTATTGGAGATTAGGAAGCCAGTGATTATGGAGTCTAAACATGCAGTTGAATCCTGTTAGCTATCTAAAGAGGCATGAAGGTAGCGTTAGATGAGATCCAGTGATATCACTTTCCAAGATAAATAGTCTTTGAACATTCATCTAGCCCAACTTGAAGAGAAAAAACCACAGTAACTACAGTAATACTTTGAATTTTTTCCAAAGCTAACTTTAGAATTTAGGATAATGAAGGCAATGCAGGGCATGGGACTACTTTGGGATTTATTCAGGCATTTATTTTTTCTTAAAGGACATATTTTAACATCATGCCATTTTGTTTAAACAAAATTGATTTTGTTTTACACTTTAGCAAATGCTTAGCTATTGATGAGTCTAATTAGAAACTAATCCCAATTTCCACAAGTTACTGAAAATGAAGAACACACTTAAAGTCCAAATTTAAAATACTCCCTTTTAAATTTTACATTTCTTAGACACGGCAAGGAGAGTGGCGTGTTCCCCTCACAGTTTTCTGAAATGTATCTACATGAAAATAACGGCAGGCAGCTCTTCTTTCTCTTCTGAAAGGCAAAAAGAATGGCAGGACTCTGCATAACCTAGGCGTGAGTAAGGTAACATGCAAGTATATGGCAGCCCGTGTCTTTTTAAAAGCCTAAAGCTGTCGTCCGCATGCACAATGTTCAGAGACATTCAGGCAGATGTTCCTGCTCAGGCTTGATTGCCTTCGCCAAGGCCCCATCAGGGACTGCACTTAGGCGAGCTAGAGCTGACAAAAAAAGACACAGAGTCCCGAGTTATTTTAGCTATGCTCAGTTCCTCCATTAGGTGCAGCTGAAATATTGACGTGGCTTGCTCTTTTCGCCTCTTTCCTCCGTGTATCTCGCGTACCTAGGGTCAAGAATTAGTTGGACTGGCTTTCTGTGGTGGCTAATAATAGCTATTGTCTTACTCTGCTTGGTCACACATTTGGTATTGCCTGATTTATTCCTGTGTTTTGACTGCTGTACTCTTTTTGTCTCTGGTCCCAAAAGATATCTATGTTCATTTTAGCATATAGTTTCACCTCTTCAATTTTACGCTTTGGCTGGTCCATCTGTATAAACTCTTGTGTGCCCAAAGAAAAAACACATTTAAACCCGAGAACTCAGTTTAGCATAATACATCCAGGAGTTTCCATCATAACACAGCAGACATAAAAATAGTGTATTGCATTTAGTGTTTCATTAAAATGTGTGGCTTTCACAGTAGCTGTGAATAAAGCACTTTTTTTTCAGCTTAGACTTAAAAGGGGAGGGTGGATGGCATGCAGCAAAGGGCCGCAGGTTGGAGTTGAACCTGCGGCCGCTGTGCCGAGGAGTAAACCTCTATATGTCGGCGCCCGCTCTACCAGGTGAGCTTCCCAGGCGCCCTGAATGAAGCAGTTTAAGCAGATTGTACAGTACATGAAGCTTGACTTATACTCCTAGATTTATTGTTAAGATCCTCAGAGTTTTCACTTCATTTGGTGTTTAAACACAGTTACCAATCATGTTGAATCTGTATTCATAAAGGATTAACAGTGCTCACAAGAGATAATAAAAAAAACATGAAACATACTGTATGTTTTATGAGTAACAGCATATGGAAAGTACCTGACCTGATAATTAAGCTTTCTGACACACAAACGCAGAATCATCTGATCTTTGTGCAAACAGCAACTCCTGTGAGGGGGGGGGAAATGAGTGGGTTGAATTATTTTTCTACCTTAGATAATTCTGCCTGAAGGTGTGTGTAATGTGTATGTGCTCATATCTTGTTTATCTGCCTATCAACAAAAACGGGTGAACATATCTTTTTATCAGAAGAAGCTAACATGCTGCATGCCTTAGGATTGAAAAAAAAGATGGATTTATATATCGGATATAAAACATTAAAACATCTCAAACTTTAGCATTTGTACACCACGGTGGGAGGAAAGATCTAGGTAACAGAAGCCAAGGCCTTATTCTTGCACAATAATATTTTCTTATTACCTTGTATTTCTAACACTTTGCTCAAATGCAGAGAGAGCCAGGCCTTTGATATAAGGAGACAGGCCTTTATTTCTTATTCCCTGTTTACCATCTATATTTAAAACACTGCCTTTTTCTATGCTCACATTTTAGTTACCACAAGCTGCTGCATGTTTACATGTCGTCAGGAAAATGTACATTTTCACACTATTATTATTAGGGGTGGGAAAGATAATTGATTCTTAGATGCATCGCAATTCTCTCTAGAACCATTCAATGCTCGATTCTGATAAAAAATCAGGGGAAAAAGTGTTGATTTTATTTAACTGTTACTGTCTCCAGACAAGTACAAATTAGAAAAGAGAGTGACTGAAAGAGGATGGGATAATGGACAGCAACTTAGAGTTTAGGCAAGAGTGCAGAAAAACACTTTAAAAAAAAATCATCTACTTTATGATATTACATGTCACCACCTCATGTTTCATGTTCTATGAAGCCAATTTTCCTCCTTTAAACACGACTGAGCCTCTGACATGGAAGATGACTGTGAGAGAAGCTGACTTCCACAAGCATCTTAAAGGCTTAAGCATGGGATGACTACAAAATAAAAACCTCAGTAGACAAAACATTTCATTAAAACTTGTGTGGGACAAATATATGTCAAAATCTAAGCTTTGTATAGCTGCTTTGTCTAGGAAGTTATTTGCAAACTGAGTAACAAACTCAGATTTATATGTATATATTTTTTGTAAATCACACATGGAAATGTACATTAAAAGATTGTTGCATTAAGATGCATCGATAATCGGTGTAGAATTGAAATTCTAATCGGAATCGAATGCCAAGAGATTCCCACCCCTTATTATTATATACAGAGTCATGTCAAACATTCCACTAGTTTCATTTCATTTAACAGAAATACTTGCGTACAGTAAGAAGTTCCAATCAGTTTTTCTTTGTTTTGTTATTTTCAATTAAACTCACTTCCTGCTGAGAGGTTTCAGTTTAAAAGCCTCCCAGCAGCTCAAATTACACAATCCTTGCCTTTCCTAACACGCTTTTAATGTGAACATCTGCAGGAGGTGTTGCGTTCTACAGTAAGTTAACACCAAACCAATGGCAAAGTAGAACCAAGTGGAATTGCTAAATTTACTATTTGAACTGTTACAGGTGCAGGCCAAGTAACTGGGTATTTCTTTTTTACAATTACACAATAGTGCTCAACAGAGCAATATTCAGTGGTCTTTATCCATGACCAGAAATGGATGCACCTCTTTTTGGCTGGACCTTCCGCTTTCTTTGTGTTGTCATTCTAAACTCCGGTGGATTTCTGAGGACTATGGTTAACTGCTCCTCAGATCTCTGAAGGGTAAATCCAGACAGCTAGCTAGCTAGCAAAATAGCCTGTCCCGAGGCTATTTTGCAAAGGCGGGGCTTAGCACCGCCCAAGACAATTTTGACTGGTTTAAAGAAATGTCAATAAATTATAGCATGTTTTTCTCCCATCCCGGAATGCTGTGTGGACTAGCCAGACCCTCCTGTGCAGCGCTGTGGAGGAGATTTCAGTAATATGCATCTACTTGTCTGATCACATGTGAATAAAACAAACGTTTTTCTTCCCACTTTTGTTAATACATGAACTAATCGTGCAACCAGTTGTCAATGACGAGCAGTGTCATTACAAGTCGTCTCCAGTGTACCTCCTGCCTACTGTCATATCATACACCTCTCCTTAATGGGACCTAGAATCTGGGCATCCACGCTTAGGAAAAGGAGAGGAGCTTTACAGCCACAATGAATGAGAGAGAGGGAGAAAAAGAAAGAGAGAAATGTCACTGTTTCCCACCATGCTTTGTCCTATGTTCAGCCAACTCTAATTGGACCGGCACAAGTAGCCCAAGCAAAGGGGAAGATGGAAGCCAGCCTGGACTGTGGTCAAAGGGGCCTGTGGTTGAATTTTATCACCCCAGCGCAGTATCAGCATAGAGCCTCACCAGGGCAGGATGGCCAATCTTCAGCTACCCTGGGGTAATTTAAAATGTCCGCCGTTTAATTTACGCCCGGCTGGTGAGGCATGATATCATTATTGGAATGCATTATAATTCAAGGTTATTATGGGTCTTCTGTGTTTTCTAGAACAGGCAATCGTAAGATGGTGGAAAGCTATTAGAGTCCTGTGATGCTAAACACCAGTTTATTCCAGCCAAAATGAGAAGGTGCAGTGCATTATGTCATCCTTTTCTGCCCCCGGGGATATGACCCCGAAAACATCCCTACACATAAGTCCCAGGGAGCTGACAATTTTGCAGTGACAGCAGTGTTTGCGGAGCCACACCTGGCGGACAGCTTTTGCATACCTGCTGTACACTGGCATCTGTTATACGGGCCCGATTAAATGTGTTTTGATGCAAAAGCACCGATGCGTGCACATACACACCCAATAACAGAACACAGAGACGGCGTGGCAGCTGAGCATCGCCGTGTCTGTCACTTTTTTAAGTGAAGGCTTGCAGGGAACAAGAGAAAGGAGAGGGTTGAGGTATGTGTGCATGTAAGTGGGTGTGTGTGTGTATATAGGAGTGAGGGAAGCAGGTGATTGTCTATTGTTTGGCAAATTAGTCGACAGTCAACCTCCAGCTGGCCGGTGGGTGACACACGTGGGCTGAGTGGCAGATGCGAGTGATTCAAGAGCTCTGTAGCTGTTCCATGTTGCTTTTGTCAAAAACAAGACAAATTACGGTTTTTAACGCCAGCAGAGGCGTGGGGTTTGCTTTTGAATAGTCACTCTGCACCGCACTTGAGCGCACAATGATGCTGTTTTCAACATACACTCTTCTGTTGTTCTCTCACAAGTAGAGTTGAGCGTGCGCAGAATCTTGGGCAACATCATGGCGGCTTTAAGAGGAGACGTTGAATCAAATGTATGACTCTTCCTCGTTAAATGTGTTATATGCAGTAGCCATTGGGCTTTCTCTATTTTCTCTCTCTGTGATCTGAGTTTTAGACAGTGTTTCAATCGATAAGAACTGCACGCCATTTTGTTATCCAGCGGAGGTGCTGGCTTAGATTGCTCTAGCATAAAGCATCTGGAAGAATTTTTTTATTTTTTATATCAGACTCTGTGTTACGGTCTATGGCCATCTGGCAATGTGCTACATATGCCACTCAGATATTGTAGCATGTGTGTTATATATTACATCTATGTGTTATTTGCGGTGACAAAAGGAGCACATTTTTGCTGCTTTTAGAGTTTTAAAATCCTGTCATAGAGAATATCAACTGCTGTGCATTGTCTTGGCATTTTACCTATTTAAGTAGATCAAAGGACGCAGGAGATTGTCTCCTTTTAAGTTTCTTTCTTAACAAGTTTTTCCTCTGACCAGTAATAAATTGTTATAGTTGCCTACAGTTAACCAGACCCTAACCATAAAGGTGTCAAATTATAAAAAAGAAAAAAGCCACAGACAAGCAACATAAGTTGTTGTTTAGGTATGAGGACTTTTTTGTTCTTTGGATGCAGTGCTTTTAAAGGTCTGGATATTAAAGCCATTTACCCTTTGTACTAGTGTCAAAGAACATGTGTTTGTGTGTGCATCAGTATGTGCACATGTATATTATCCATACTCAAGCATGAACATGCACAGATGAGCATAGGCAACATGAACATATTATTGTTGTGATGGTTTTGCATTCTACACCATCCCATAAGCAATCATTTCTGTCTTTCACCCACGCACCCGCTGCATGCATCACACACACACACGCAGCACAAAATCCCCAGGCACTTTGTCCCTCAACGAGGTATGATCCATATTTCATATATTCCCTGTAAATCGCTTGGCCAGAACTGTTTTGACAAAGCCCTGGAAGTGGCAGGGGGCAGATTGGCTCTGTGCCTGACTCTTACTGTACCTAGAATACAAACAAGCCAACCACAGAAACTGTAAAATGCTGTATATGGGTATTTTTAGTGGCATTTTTCAAGGTTGGAGTGCTCTCCATTACCATTTCTTAGCAATCTAATGCGGTTGTACCAGTTTATCGTCATCCTGGCAAACCAGTGCGTATTCATTGGAACCAATTTGCCAGAGTGCATTAAGATGGGGATTAAAATGTTGAGATGTAA
>JABXJD010000052.1:425000-590000 GCA_013375575.1 Percina caprodes | reverse complement strand
TATATACAGTATATTACAATATTTAAAAGATGGTCAGAGTTAAGGGAAAGTACCCTCATTGGCGTTCTTGCCGAGAGTTAGATGAGAAGATCGATACCACACTCATATCGATCCATTCAATGTATCAGCAGCAGCAGCCCCTTAGCTTAGCATAAATACCCTCCAACCCCCCTTTTCCAGTCTTTAAGCTAAGCCAAGCCAACAGGCTGCTGGCTCCAGCTACATATTGAATGGACAGATGTGAATAGTATCAATCTTCTAATCTAACTCTCAGCAAAAAAAAGCAAATAAACTAGTTATGTAAAGCAATACATGTACACTGTAATGCAATCCAACACAATAATTCTGCAAAAAACACTTCCTGTGTGTATGTATAGAATGTTTATTAATGTCAGGGACCTTTTTAGTGGGATAAATTTAGAGACATAGCATCACAAAAAATGCCACATGAGACAGGCCGGTGTGTTCTAGCTAGCTAAATTACCATTATATTAGTCGTATATCTATACAGTTAACGTTACTGATAAATTCGTGGGTTAGCCCGGAGTTGTTAACTGTGGTCAAAACAATCATACTAAAAATAACTAAGCGTGTTGAACGGTGTCGTAATCTAATGTTACCCACCAAGAATTAGCTAAAGTTTATAGACCAAGCATCAGCATTAGCAACTTGTCAACCAGCACTTTTTATAGTAGGGTAACCTTAAGTTGGATCTATCATTATTAAAATCATTCAATATCAATAAATAAGGTCTGTTGTGTGTTGCAAAGTGTCATGTAATCAGTGATAAAACAATGCTATGTGGCAGAACAAAAGTTGTATTACATTGACTGAGTATAACTCTTCTCAATCCCCCAAAAAAAAAAGAAAAAGAAAAGAAAGAATCAAGGTTTGTATCGAATTGTGGGTTAAAAATCATGATACGAACTGAATCGTGAGTTTGGTGTATTGTTACAGCCCAATGTGTGGCACTCAGTAGTTGCTTGCTGTATGGCTGGCAGATGTCACATGCTGCTGACCCTGGAGGCTGCAGCTATTTCCCACCAAGGAAGGGTTTTGTGCGAGTAGTAAGTTCATTGGTCCCTGTAGAGAAATTATCTCTTCACTTTCTCCCATCTGGCTGAAGAAAGCTTTCCCAGACCTGGTATGGATTCAAAATCTTAATTACTCAAGAATACTTCAGCAGAGTTGGTGCTCTCCCAACACGTGGGTTAATTTCAGGTTGCACAGTTAAAGGATCTCTCTTACCAAAAGACACCCATGCATTGTACTTGTGTAATGGCTTGTGTTCAGCCTTATTTTTACTCCAGATTGATAGAAAAATAGCTTTCATTTAGTAATGTTTTAACACCAGGTGGATCCTGTTTCCACAGACTACCGATAATGCAGGAAGGCTCTGATATTCCAGAATGTTACTTCTTTTTTTTGCTAGTTTAAGAAGCTGCATTCATCACCCATCATTTACTTTGTTCAGTATTTTATCATACCTTTCATTCCTTCTTCTTCAGGTGACATAGTAAATCTGAATCCCTTCTCCAAAGATGTTCTAAACTGTAGGCTGTAGCTTCAATACCTGATGTATAGTATTTTCCTGCGCAGACCTCTTTTCCAATAAAAGCTTAATCCCTCACACAGATCTTTATTTATGACAAATAAAAGGTGAGACGGAAATCTGTATGTGCTGAATAATTGTCTGTTCTGTAGAAACAATACAGGCACTGGGGATTGTGCCTCACCCAAGGGAACGCACTGTGATGTAGAGCTTATCTTGATTCACATCTTACATGAAAGTCAAAACAGAGATGAGATTTGTACAGTTTAGTCATTTATTGTTAATAAATTCCATCTGCATTTGTGAAATATTAGCACAATGGTCGGGTACAATTGCGCAATTGAATGTCGGAAAGACTTCTTATGTTCATTTCTAACAGAAATATTCCAAATGTGTATGTCTTTATGGGTTTATTCTTTGTTGGCATTTTGTGCATTTGTATTTTTTTTATTTGGTTTGGCTCACTTCAGCTCAGCTCATCCTGAGCTTTTGCCCTCCAATTTAGATTTGAGGCTTCATTCATAAGTTATACGGGTGTTACTGCATTTTTAATCTTTCAAACAAACGGCTACGTTTCAATTGCAGCTTGTCAGTTTTGATTTTATGATTCATCCATTATTAAGCGTGTTAGGCTGCAGTGCAGTGCAGCGGATAGATTACTGCACTTTAGCCATGGGCAGGGTATGAGTCTACAGTATGTGTACATGGGAGGAGAGGACCTTTTGCGTTTTGCCATGAATGGCTTTCAAGATTGTCTTAGTTGCGTCAGATCAGAACAGAACGGTCCAAGTCAGACTCTCTTCTTGGCTATCTTTAGGGCTTCACCCATCAAAACGTCCCCACCATATTATTGCTTTTTCTCAAGGTCCACTTACTAGATTTCTTTTAGACCCTGAGTTAAGAATTTTTTTGTCAAGCTACTATTTTACTGTCTAGGAAGAACCTTCAAGCTCAACATATAATTTAGTTTACTATTGATTATTTTTATACTGTTGGTGACTTGACACTTCCTATCAGCTTTATTCAATAAGTCATGCTTTTTGCCACCCTTGAAAATTTGATTATACCTGCTTTATCCTTATTATTTTGGACACTAAGAGGTTGGACCGTCAAGCTAAAAAGGTCAGCATTGCAAACTAGATATTCTATTATATGACTTGCAAATTGCTATGCAAATTGTATTCCCAAGGGGATACTAATGACCCCAAAGCCTTCCCTCCAGCTCCATCTCCAGGAAAAATTTAACATTTTGTATCCCACTACTAAATAATAAAGCTTTAAGAGAACAGAAAGTATGTTGCTTGCTCCCTCGTTTATAGTGTGGGCTGCTAGTGCAACTTTAGATTTTTTTTCTATTTCTGACTGTAGACCAAGTCAGATTGTGTGTTAGGCATACTTTAAAAGTTAAAGGGTCTGTGTTAGAAAGGATGCAGTTCAATGCCTCTGACTTAGAAGTACAAGGGATTATCAGTAGTAGCCCATGTAAGTAGCAGATAAAACAACAGCTCTCCAAATACAGACACACATGCGTGTACACGCAGTTTGATGTGGAGAAGCGAAGCTGATTTAAAAGACGCCTTCAAATGCTGTTTGCTGTCGATATTGCTGTTGCTGTCATTTTTTCACTGGAGAGTACGTTGTGTGTCTCCTGTGTCAGGCTGTGATGCTCCAAATACCCAGCAACACTCTTTCTCTTCTGTTGTTATACTATATGCAAATACTAGACTATTTCTCCAAGATGTTATTTATTATTTAATGTAAAAATCAACAACAATAATCTATAACAATTCATGCTAAACACATTGTCTATTTATTTGTCAATAAACAAACTTTTTTTTTTAGCTTTAATGTTTTTTTTCTTTTCTTATATTGTACGTCTGGATATACCCATATTCCGTATCTGCTCTCTGATTCTCTGCACCATCAATGCAGCCGGGGAATGACTGTAACGGCTCTGTAGCAGCACTTTCTACCTATATAAAGTATAGTTGTAACAAGTGTATGGAAGTCCCAACGGCGCGTTTAAAAGAACCGTTTCTGAATACGGGCTGTGTGAATTTCTCTGTGGACTGAGCTGTTTTGATACTTTTACAGTATTTATATAGCACCTAGACCTGCTTTATAATAAAAAGGACATGGAAATCTTGCTTTTTACAAAATGGGACATTTGATGGGTTCCTTGGCACATGCTACACCCTATCACCAAGTTTGATAATAATCAAGCAAGTTTTTCTTGTAATCCTACTGACAGACAGACAGACAGACAAACTTGGCGGAGGTAATTACTTCTCTCTGTTTGAGAACATTGTAAATTGAATATCATTGGGTTTTGACGAAATAGGCAAATTGACTAAGTCACATTGGGTTTTTTACATTATTGATTGATTCATTGATTCATTTTATTTATCAATGAAATGGTCAATTTAAAAAAAGACAAATTAATTAATAAGGAAAATAACTGTTCAGCCCTACCAATGATTTCTACCAAAGTTTGTGTTCAGCACAGCCAGTACTGGGTCAGCTCAGGTTGCTATTCATCATACATAAAAGTGAGTGTGGTGAATGTCTTGTTTTTAGATTGGTAGTTGTTTTTATCTACTGTATGAATCAGGAGTTGCTGTTAATAGAGTTGTGTTGTGCTCCATTTGCCTCTGAGTAGGGCAGGCAGAACAGACTTCATTTGTCACAGAGAGACACCACAGAGAAATCTGAATGTAAAACACTAATTAGCCCTGATCCTGATGAGCGTTCATTACCAAGTCAGACTCCACGCTCCCACTATTCTCATTGGTTGACTAGTTTTGAGCAAAAGACGCAGCGTTTCAGACTTGTGCATCGGGTGTGGCTCTGCACTAGAAGATCAGGTGCGCGCTGTACAGGTGGTCTGTTTGCTTATGCATGAGTGTATGAATGCAAATGAGGATGAAGTTGCCGGTTGCCGAGTGGCCGCTGTGGCTGGCGTGCACACAAGAGAGAGCCTCCATCTGCAGCGTGATTCTCTGTTGAAAGGCTGAGAAGCCTGATGGGTTGCTTCAAGAAGATTGCAGATCAAATGCACACTCTCTTGTACTGCACTGTAAAGAGAATAACTACTTTCTGTATTGTCCACTTTAGCTTTAAGGGAGGGAGGGTAATGATCAAGGTGGCATATTGCTTTTTTCTAAACATGGTGCATGTGTAGAAGTGTAGAAAGGAAATTTAAATCTGTGAATGTCTTTTCCTCAAAGTTGTCCACAGCCAGATGTATTTCATTCATATACGTAATCGTGTAATCTATTTTTCTTTTTGAGAATGCTTTCTAAACGTTGTGAGCCATTCCCAGATGATGCTTGGTCATAGTCTTTATGAAAGAGAAACAGAAATACGATCCTTTTAGACATTAGTAGTGCAGCTTATTACCCAGCATTAAGCCCGGAGGGTGTTTGTGAAATGAACTTAATAGGCTGTACTATGCAAAGACACACTTCAAATAGAGAAGCCATGCCAAGTTGTTACTGAGATTAAGTGCACTCGATCAAGTTGCCATTAGACTTTAGAAATATATCAGTATTTTAACCTTAGCAGTGTGATGTCTGTCAGTACAGGAAATGTGTAAGACTATCACTCCATTAGAGGAGGGAGTCATTGTATTAATTGGAACTGGGACAGGATGATTTGCATATGTTCTTAAATGAAGGAATGGATGGAAGGTTTCAGTTTTTCATTAAGGTGCAAGTTACAAATTTAAATAGGTAAAAACACAACATGTTCCGCAAGATGACAAGATTTCTTGTTTTTTAATTAGAAAATGATTAAATGTTTTGGCACCTGTCATCAAAAAGACTGGCATGGGCAGGTAATTTGGATGAAATGTCAAAAGGTGACTTATCTCTTTTTTTGGCTTGTCAGCTTTAGTTAGGTTCTCTTCATAAAAGATCAGACTCTTAGCGTGAGAATGGCAGTACCCTGAGAGCAGACATGTAAACCGAGCTGCAGCAGAGCTTTGACTTGAGCAGCGTCTTCAGAGTAAAAATGAAAGAATGTGCTCATCAAACAGTTGTAAGTTGATGATCCTCAGTAAAATTGCATGCAAATTCAATTTTCATTGGGAAGATATATTTAGCCCAGACAGTGCTCTCATGGTGATATACAGTGTTTAGCAAAGGATGTAGTCGTGTTGAATCTCAGCCTGCTCTGCACCACTAGTTCACAATCAAAACTACAACTCAAAAAAAATAAAGCTGGGGTAAATAAAGATGCATACAAAAAAGACGATTGAACATTCATCTGCCTTGTCATAAAATGTTAAAGAGCGTTAAAACAGATTTTCACAGATTCAGAGTGATATTAGAGTGATAGGGACCTGCAGTACATTGTTTTCTGCCAAGGTTAGAACAGTTTTGCTTGTTTCACATTAGAGCTTTTTTTTTTTTCTGTGCTTTTCTCACTGGTTTGAAGTGGGCAGGCTTAGTTAGGAAAATATGTCATTCACTTCCTGCCATTGATCATAATTTAGCACCATTCAAATCCAAATGTAAAGACGTCACCTTTGATGGAGCAGACTAGCTGAGCTTTTCGAATGTTGTACTCTTATATTATTTAATAATACCTAGTTATATATTTAAACTTTGAATGTTGACTATTTAATCATGAATCTTTCATAATATAGAAATACTAGTTTCAGTGGCATCAAAAATGAAATCTGTCACTGTTGAAGCTCTAACTGCAAGAATACACAGATCAGATGTTAACTAAGATAGTTTTCCTAAAATATTTCAAGTTTAAAAAAAAAAGAAACTATAATATACAAATTAAATGAAAAAGCATGCAAAATGAAAATGAGCTACTAAAAAAAGACCTGATCCATTTTCAAAGCATATTTTCATACTTAATACTATATCTAGCCATGCAGCTAGTTTGAACGTCGTGGAACTACTTTCTGGTAAAGTAATAGTGAAAATTGTTGACAGCAAGATCTGTGGGTTACCTAGAGTATAGGGAAGGCAGTTTCTCTTGATTTTAATTTAATTTTAGTTAGTAACACAAATAAAATTCCATTCACCTCAATTATTTAGGGGTGAAAGCTGAAATTTCTTAACCAGAAAAAATAAAAATAAAAACTTCTGGATACCACAGTGGAAAGTGTGATTATTTTTATTAGTGTTATTGGTGTTATTCTTAGTATTATGAGTATAGTAATAATATAGATATTTACACCATAATCCTTTTATTTTGGTAATGATATTTATTCTGTGGATAACCGCTGCTTTCTTTTTTACATGGATCAATGGTTGTCAGAAAGTCCTCCCTTCTCTGTCATTCATTTGCCCATGAAACATTATCTGTGTGTGCTTTGCTCACAACAAGCAGTGCAATAATTGCGCCCCCCGGGTGTCTCAGATAAAGACTCCTTCTAAATGAAAAACAGGAAGGGACATCTTGACAAATGCAAAGAACCAGAGTAAAGCTAGAGGTGGTGAAGTGGCTGTGCACAGTGCCTCCTTGAAACCCCCAATTACTCATACAGTATTTGAGAAGTTTTGCCTCACTTACAGCACAATGGTGGTACTACCACTCTGCATACATGAATTCCATCTTGTCATTTTGGAATATCTCAGTGCTGATCCAGAAGGTCAGCAGCCAAATACTGAACACTTGTGTCAAATCAAATTACGTTCTGGGATGCAACATGATTAAACTGCAATTTGACTTTGAGTGTTTTCTCGCCTGCAGACCACTCCTCCTCTAGGAAACTCAATGATTGACAGAACAGGGACTGGAAGCCTTTCTTCTGTCATTTCTATGTGAGTGGGGGAGAGAGATCACCCTTTTGAAATTCACTAAATCTGTTGCCGTGTGCATAATACATGGCTTTTTTTCTCAGTTTTTTTAGTTCAGAGGTTTGGCTTCAGTAGGCTTTCAGAACCATCAAAACATAGAGGTAGAGGAGGTCACATGCTGTTGCAGGGAAAGTGACACCACGTTATCCCCAAGCTGGTTTTGAAAATGTGATTCCAGGAATACCAGACACTGTTGTGGCACTGCTATTATCCATCCCTTTCAATTTTGACCCTCCCCTCTCCTCTCTTCCCTCCCTCACATCTCCTCTCCCTGTGACTAAAGGCAGCCCACTCCTCTGCAGTGGCTGCCTGCCTCCCTGATTTGCTCGCTGCTCAGGGAGGATTTGCATAGGCTGGCCCACTTGCCGCTCCTCCCCTCCCCCTCCCCCTTCCTCTCCTCTTTTCTGCCTCCCTTCCTCCGTCCCATCATCTTCGCTTAGTTTCACCTGAGCCACGCTCTCATCCTCTCTTCTTTCTCTCTCTCTCGCCTTCGTTCTCTCTTTCTCCCCGCCTCGCTCACACACCCCAACCCCCCCCTCCCCTCCCCAACCCATATCTCTCCCTCTCAGCAGTTTCTCATTTTCTCATCCCGTTCTTTCCTGGCTTTTCTCTTTCTTTATCTGTCTGCAAATCTGTCTCTTTCTCCTGTGGAGTAATACAAAGAGCTATCAGCCTGGGTGTCCCTGGGTTAACAAGCCAGACCACTTCACTTCTCCAGGGATGTGAAGCAGAAAAAAAGAGAAACTGAGAAAGAGGCAGAAAAAAGTCTGACAAATATTGGATCCAAACTTCAAGACGGAGATAAAGCACAAGTCGGGATTTTCACCCTGCGTTGAGATTTTGTAGCCAAACTGTGAGGGAGAAGGGAATGTGTTTCTGCCGAGACGAGATGACAGTTTGTCCATGCCGGAGTGTGTGGAGCTCCTCCGTCTCTCTGTCGTTCCCTCCCTCCGTCTCTCCCTCCTCCTCGTTCTCATAGCCAAGGCTGTGCATTATCTGTGCCTTGACAGAGCGGAGCTTTGCAGAGCAGAACGAAGCGGAGCAACCGGGGCAGAAGGCTGCAGCGCAGGTTGTTCTCCCTCCTGTCACTCACTCTGCGCCCGCAGGTGAAGAAGGGGTGCACAGGGACACATTCCAGGTGTCACCTGGATAAAGTGTGCATGCACAATCTTGCTTGTTGCCCGCACTCTCACACACACAAGCACGCTACGTGGTCTTCAAAGGAGCAGCCAGAGGGTGATCCTGCAGAGAACAGAAAGTAAAGACATATTGGATTTTGGGTTCAAAGAGCCAGCGAGCAAACGAAGAACAGCAGGGGATCTGCTGCCTTCTGACGAGTGGAGTCCAAGAGACAAGCCCGAGTTGCGTTTTGTCTGGAGGGAACTGCTACATCAACAAGGAGCTGGTGTTGATTTTGTGCTATGGAGTTTGCCACCGCATCCTGGCTACGGGAAGGTCACTTTTTCTGAGATCCTCGCACATCTGCTTTACTCTCTTTTAAATATCCAGTAGGGTGGGGGGGGGTGTGAGCCATGCTCCCCAAAGGAAAGCCCATGGATGACCAGCTGTTCTGGATGTTGCTTCTGGCAGTGGGATGGATGGTGCTGGGCTCTGCCTGGGGCTCATCCTCAGACCTCCATCTCCTGTCCCCTACCCCTGGAGTCCCCGTGCCCCCTGCCCTGCCCCGGCCCGATCACCCGCAGGGCCCTCAGGTGCCCAGGCACCACCAGCCACCTGTGTCTATATACCGCTCCCCGGCCTCATTACGAGCCGGCCACGGTGAGTCCCGTCACCACCTTTCTCATCTGGCTTTTTCACCTTTGTTCTGTCCATTTATCATCGTGAACGATCAGTGTGTGAAGGAGCCATCTGTAGCCAACTCGTTGTAATTTTTCTCTCTCTAAAACTGACTCGCTTATTTCCTCCCTCCCACTGTCCCTCTGTCTTTTGTCTTTCTTTCATGCGCTCCCTCTCACTCCAGCGCAGCACCACGAGATAACGATAGTTGACAGCAGCTCTGCATCATGGAGCTGTGTATCATTTATGAGATTATTGGTTTAATTGTCAGTGAAAGGCACTGACATGCAAAACACCCACAGTGACTCTACTATATCAGCTGAGCAGTAAGTGGCAACTAGCATGATCCCACCGGGTTTAAAGCTTGTGTAATTGAGGATTGATAGAGAGTGAAAACTTGACAATGGTTCTCCTCATCTCTAAAAATGTCTGCTACCAATCCCCACATTTATTAAGTGGTTTGTCTTGGTACAGTGCACGTTCGGCCTCTGTAAGACTATGTGCACTCTGGAATCTGGCCTTTTTGAAGTTGACTCAAATTTAACAACGCCATGAAGGCTTTCAAGCATCTGTTATCTCCTCTAACAGCAGTGCAATCTTTTAATCTCAGCAGCTGAATGTACACATCAAGCAAGGGAAAGTAGCACTGGTGGTCAAATGTCTTTTCAATATTGACTTTTGTTTTATTGGTACTTAATATAATCTATGTGCACAGTTATCTGCTCCACAGACATCAGGAGACGGATCTTTAATTTCTCTAATGGTCCAAATTACATGCTTTTCACAGCTTTTTTATTGCAATGGCAATCATTAAGTGACTATTATTTAAATAATTTATACATCATTTAGGGTTTGTTTTAACATCTTTTGCCGCTGTTCTGTAGTTACTTGTCCTTTAGTGAATGGCTGTATACAATACAGAGTACAGTTAAAAGCATGTAGTTAATATAACTCGTTGACCTCTGTAATTAATGTCAATATATAATTGTTTTACAATAAATTAAAGCAAATTACCCTGATTCACTTAGATAACATGGTCTTTACTACTTAGTTATTTTAGCATTTGAAACACGATAGATTTTTTAATATGCTATGGTCTCATGGTCGCGTGACAACAAAATCATTTATAAGAAAATGATCTACAATACACAAAATACCACATGTAAACCAAGGGTCACAATTGCAGGAGCTGGTTTATCATATTGTTGCAAAACTATAATAATATATAATAATTCAAGGCCCCTTTGCTTTATTTTGCGTTTGCAGCACCCGCAGACAATCCAGTCTCTGCCTTTGTGTCACCCTAGATCAATCAATTCCTGCGAGGGGATCGAATCTGTTTGAAATATAAATTTGAGCATGGTCTGTGCTTGACTCCTTTTAACACATCGAGGGCTCATTTTTAGCACATTGAGGGCTATTGGAGCAGATGAGCCTGACAGGCAGCGAGGGAGAGGGTGAGAGAGGATCTGCATTACTAATGTGGAATGTGCACACCATACAAAGTGCCAGAGTCTAGGCAGGGACTGGGTGGCAGCCATTTAAAAAGCCTAGGTATGATGCATGCTCCTGTGTATCAGGAAGCAGTATTGCTGATTAAATTATGCTGTTAAGATTACTGAATCTTTGTCTTTGAATTTGGGAGTATGTTTATCCCGTTTGCTACACATTTGACATGATTTTTGATTATTTTAAAATGTGTGATCTACACTCGTAAATCTGCATGGTAGATAAAATAGCTTATGTTCTATCCATATATTAAAAGCACTAGAAGCTCCTCTGTCATCTACCACATTCTTTTACAGGATGCCTCATAAGAGGCACAGAGTTTTCTAACTGTATATCAGTTCAGATTGGTTCCAGTTGACTTTTGTGTAAATTTGCATGCAGGAAACGGTTACTCAGTACAGAGTGAGATAAGAGCACTGATAAAATCAGGAGATTAGAAGGCCTGTTATTGTGTGTGTGTGTGTGTGTGTGTGTGTGTGTGTGTGTGTGTGTGTGTGTGTGTGTGTGTGTGTGTGTGTGTGTGTTGCCTATTAACAATGCAGCAGCATCAGACTGACCCTGGTTTTTTGGCACAAGTGTAATTACAGATTCAGAGGAGACCTTGGAGGAAAACATACAGACACAACGGATACATGCTAATGCAAGCTTCTACAGTGTATGCACACACACCTCAACACACAGATGCATGATAAATGTGTACATACTTTAGGTATACATTCACACACCCTAACAGACACACACACTCGGGACTTGGTGTACTCCCTCAGTGTATGTAAACTCTTAATAACAGGCAGTGACAAGGAATGATCCTCTCTGTTAGGGAAAAACAGAGCGGAAGTATTCATAAATTAAGGAATGTGTTCAGGCCGCCATAGGCATGAATATCCAATAACAATTTATTTTTGTAGTCTTTTTTTATTTTATAATTATTAGTCAAACAAAAAAAAAAACTTTCTCAGTAGACAGTATTTCATTACTTGTTCTGAAAAAATGTGCAGGGTCAAGAAGAACTCAGCAATAAGCTACTGCATACATTTAATTCATTAAACTATTTCCATAATTTCCTAGATGTTTGAAGTGTGATCTGACACACCACAGGCCAAATTCTCTGGTGATTTCACCATTTTATGATTAGAGTCAGTATCAGTACATATGCTTTGGGATGTGTGTTTTTGGTAGTGTGTTTATGAATTGAACCAAAAACAATATTCACTTCTTCACAACTGTTCACAACTGAGCTGCTTTATCAATCAATTATTCAGCATTTAAGTTCGACAAAAATATTGCCAGTCATGACCATGCAGTGTAACAATCGATCATTTGAAGTATTGAGTAATATTTCCTCAATATCTAATGTATGCAAAAAGATATTTGGCAAATGCAAATCATGTGTATTGTGCTTCATATTGCGTTCATTGGAATTTATAGACAGAAGGTGTACTACAATAGAAAGTAAAAAAAAAAAAAAAAAAAAATTGCTACCAATTGAGCAAAATTGTACAAAAGTGAATGAGTCAACTGAATAACAGCTGCGAGAGTGGTTTGACCTGCTTTGAAGCTTTGCCCTTAGCACTTAAGTAGAATAAAAGAGTGTGTGTGTGTGTGTGTGTGTGTGTGTGTGTGTGTGTGTGTGTGTGTGTGTGTGTGTGTGTGTGTGTGTGTGTGTGTGTGTGTGTGTGTGTGTGTGTGTGGTTTGATGCAGGATCACCTTGAGTCGCTTTGGCAATACTGTCTTACACATAGAATGGACTCGTACTGTATAGTACGTCTTGAGAAGGTTAAAATGGAGAGAGAGAGGAAAAGGAGTTAAAGATTTTGTCGTATTTCTCTCTGAGGTAAGCCTCAGCTCTGTGATTTGAATACAGGCTGAATCAAAGCCTTCTTTTCTCTCGCAAGTTATCAAAGAATTGCCATTTTTAGTTTGAATCTGCTTTTTCCGCTCTTCGGGCCTTTGACTCAGTGTTGTGGAAGGGTGGCAATACTGGCGCTTAGTTCAACCAAAGAATGGCTTCTTCTTGCTGCTGGTATTATAGTTAAAAACAAGATAAACAATTTCTAATGCAAAAAAAGAAGTATCTATTGAAGCCTTTGGGTCAAAGTGGGTTCAAATACGTAGGCATGGTAAATATTTCTATAAATATGTTATGTGTACACTTCAGGTATCTCATGTTAGATGGGAGCACTACTCCATTTATGTTAATTGTTCTAACATGCTAAACGTTAACATAGGTGGTGAACACGGTAAACATTATACCTGCTAATCATCACTGTGCTAGCATTTTCTTCACAAGCATGTTAGCATGCTAGCTCAATGCACCACCTCACAGCCTCACAGAACTGCTATGGCTGTAGACTTTTAAGCTACATTATCCATACACAGAGAAAAGACCTGAAAAACATTTTTATTCCTCTTGCTACATCCATCTTTTATGATGATGCTGTTTGGTTGACAACAGGGAGCCAACACATACACACACATTCACACAAAAACACATAAAAACATAGATAAGAACATACCTATACATGTAACATTAGAGATTTTCTTCCCTTAAGACTCAATACAGGATTCAGAAATTGTAAACTTTTGAACCTTCATTATGTACACCAATTATTTTGTAATAACAACTTCAAACCATTCGAACAACTGAGAACAGATTTTAAATTACCAAGAACAATTTTTTACAGCTATCTACAATTAAGGATCTTCATACTCAAACACCCAAACTGGAACAGATTAATAGAGCCCTCCCTTTTAGAACAATGTTTAATAAATATTCAGGGTGGAGAATTTATGAGGAAACCAATAACCAATGTTTATAGAGTCATTGCTTTAATGACAAAATATAATTCATTTTATGTGAAAGACAAGTGGATTAAGGAGCTACGGCTTGAAATAAGTGAGGAAGTTTGGTTGGAGATATGTACCCAGGCTCACAAAATCACAAACGCCAATCTGTGGAAGGAGTTTCAATGGAAGATTAACCGGTATTTCAGAACATCACAAATTGTGGCTAAAGTGAATCCAAATCAATCAAGTCAGTGTTGGAGGGGGTGTGGAGAGACAATGGCTCACTACTCACTCACATATTTTTGGCAATGCCCATTGTTAGATAACTTTTGGAAATCCATTTTTACATATATTAATACATTATTGAGTGTTGAACTGATTAGAGACCCTCTGATAGTAATTTTAGGGATGAAACCAGATAATATGTATTTATAACATATTACTGGTAGCCGCAAAGAAAACAATTACAATTAAGTGGCTTAAAAAGGAGTCCCCAAACCAAGCTGAATGGCTAACAATGTTAAGAAATATTATACACATATTCGTTGAGATTACAGAGGGAACTTTTCATTGAAAGATGGGCACCATTAATGACGGTGATGGAGGACCATTAGAAGTAACTCTGATTAGATCTGCCAAGTGAACTTGTATATAACCCATGTTTTGTTTTAAGTTGATGTTCTGTTTATTTTCAATGTTTACTATTTTTCATTTCTTCTCTTCCTTGTACTTCTGGACATATTCTCCTGTAGACTTGACCATATACGTAAGAGCGTGTTAAAGAATATGGTTTATGAGTGGAATTAATAGCTGTAAAAGGAGATTAAAGAAATTCAAAATAAAAAAAAGTTGGAATAAATATACATGTGCACTACACTAAAAATAAAAACAATATGGGCCAGGATGACAGATTACCTATAGTTTGTTGAGAAATCCAACAGCTGATGGTACAAATGATCTCAGGTATCTGTTAGACCTGGCACATTAATGGGACACAAAGGCAGAGGTATACCTCCTTAGTCCTCTTTTCTGTGCAAGTGCTATGTAGAACAAATTTCATTTCATTTATGTATTTGATTTTATACTACTAATTTGACCTCATGTAAAGAAGAAGGAAAATAAAGTTTTAGCCACAAGTGACTGTGTGGTAGAAATCCTTAGTACATACTGTATCTTCTAATTAAACACTTAACCACTACATAAACTGTGCTCTAAGCATTGTCCAATAGACATAGTGCAGCTGTGGAATGTAGTTAACCAAGTCTTTGATTGAGACACAGCCAAACCTAGATGGTCCAGTCTTTATTTGGTAGTATTAAAAACTGAGGTTATTTCCAATTTTGTGTTGCAACAACTGGCCCCAGCCCTGGGAAAGGAGGGGGGACACATTACTTGGAGAAAACTCAGATATGGTGGATAGAACTAAGAAGGTGGGGCTGAAAAAGGATGAGATCATCTAATTCAGGTCTTTGTTCTTGAAATAAAGATCTTTATATTGCACCATCGCTGCCTGCTCAGGTAAACCCTCTTTAGCTACCAGTGGAACATGCAAACTGTGACATTGTCACTGTTACCCCAGAGTATACAGAGAAATAACTGCAAATTCAAAATGGCAAAGTATTCATTTTCCTTCTCAATGAATTCAGTAGCCTGTGGAGATAGCATGGCAACATACTGGAACAGGTTGTGTTGTCACAGCTGAAGTTATGAAAAATGTATTTGACCTCTCAGTCTCCTGTAAAATGTATTGGGCCAGGTGCGTGGCTGCATAATAACTTGCCCCACATGTAGCAGGTATATGAATTATTCCAATGAGCCAGGAGGATTGTGCTCTTTGTGTTGCTGTCTACCTTGATTAGGTGTGTGTGTAGGTGCATGCACACGTTATACAACACGCTGGTAGACATAAATGATATCGCCCTGTGGAGATTCATAATGGGTGAAGAATTAAATAAAAAAAGAGTACAGTGACGGAGGAGGGATGGTTGAGTGAGATATTCCTGTGGACTTTGTGTTTTCCTCCGTTTCTCAGAAAAAGAGACGCCAAGCTGGGTTCTCATTTGAAAATGTTTCCTCGCTCGTCTTTATTCCCTCTTCATCCTGCTCCTTCTCACTCGACTTCTTCGCACCCTTTCTACTTTTCTTGCTGCTCCTTGTTTATGCTCTGAAGAGCTGTTTTGGGGGCTTAATTATGTGGTTGTTTCAGGTTTTTGCCTTCTCTGCCCCTGTTTTGGGACTCGCAGGCTTAGGCATTTCATCTTGTAGAAGACAGGGCCGTTTTTCAGCCTGCCGGAAAGGAAAGGGGAAGCAGAGGGAGAGAATAAAATAAAACAAAAGTGAAAAAAAAAAACAAAGTTGAAAACGTTAATGAGGTGACAGTGACATCGCAATGCCTCCTCTCCTCCATTTTCCTCTCATCCTGACCTTTATCTCTCTTTTATGCTGGCTCAGCTCACAGCCTCACTTTCCCCTTCCTCTCCCCTCTCTCTCCCCGACTATCTCTCTTTGCTCATACTTCTACTCTTTCACAACATATAGATAAACATATTTCTTTGCTCTCCAGAACTCTTTGCTTCACTGTTTTTTTTTTTCTTCCCAAAATCTGCATGCTCTGCAAATTAACCAGGCAAAGTCTGTCCTCGCAAACTCATCCTTCAGAAACTGTGCTTTGCTTTTCCCCTCTCCTCGGTCACTCCAGCCTTGGCTTATTAATTATATTTATGCTCTCTAGCTCTTCTAATTATGGCTATGGCTCCAACAGGAAGTAGTTGAACACATCTCATAATTATCCATCAAATGACTATTCATTTGGACAAACCCCCACTGATTATAGCCTCGTGCTTGATGCAAATGAATAATCCGATGGGCTGGAATTGAATTGATATTTAATTCCTTTTTGTTTTTTTAGTCAACCATTTTTAAAAACTCACTCATTTCTTTTTTGAAAGGGCTTTTACTGTTGCTCTATAAATGGGGATGTAAAAGAGTATTTATGTCTTGATCCCGCAGCCAATTAGTTTGGACGGCTGTGCCTTTTGGTGTCACGTCCGTCTCCATGGAGACAGTGAACCTACCAAGATTAGACAGAATGAACATTTCCTGAAGAGGACATGAATCATGTTAGACGCGACCTACTGTAACATCATGAGGTTAAGTAATGGGTTGCTCACTGGCCCTCGCTGCTTTTTAGCGACTTCACTCTGAGCTCATTATAGTTTCCATCACAAAAGGTGCAGAGACACAAGAACACCTTTCAACTGCTCCATTTTCTTTTTCAGATGTGGTGCCCACCACGTGACATCACAGGGCTCAATCAATCACCCAGGCTATTTAGTTTGGTTCAATTTATTATATAATACACATGTTTGGATAAAAGGGACATACACACACACAACCTACAAGGAGAAAACTACCCTTACCCTACCTAAGTGGTCCCAAGACATTTACAGTATTCCATCAGTCTAAGCATTGATTAGATAGATAAGATGCAATAAACATCAACATATACCAATTGGTAAAAGGATTTTAGCCATTTACAGTATTCAAGCCTCAACATATTTTAGTAGTAACTGTTGCCTTAGTCTCTTTTTAACAGCAGACACAGTCAAATACATTTTTCAAGTGGTTGGGGGATATTATATGTGGGATATGTTAAGATCAGGTTAAGGTTTGCACTGAAGACAGTGAGCTTGAGGAGAGCAGCTGAGTGATTTATATACATTACATAAAGGACCACCCTCCATCACACTCTCATGGCAGTAATTAGCACCTCAGTGATTAATTCTTGATTCTCCAAAGAAAGGCTGTTGATGCAATTGGCAGCAAGATGGAGCTCTTTTATGGACAATAATTCGTAATGTCAGCTATTTTGGTGTTCCCCTTAGGGTTAATGGGCTGTCTTAATAGTTTATTGGCATAGTTGGCCATTTTTTAAAACAGCCATTTTATAAGAAACCAAACAAATGACTTACTCTAAGTGGACAAGTGTACCTCAATAGTAACTGAGCATTTGTATGGGTCATTTTATGGTAGTTAAAGTTAAGACAATAGCACTGTGTCAAAGGTGATTTTTGTTTTTGCTCAGCGCTCCAGAGCTGGGACAGAGCGTCGAGACAAACATGTTTTTGCAGACACATACACAGCCAACAGATAATTCATCCCCTGGATAAATATGTTTACAGCCAAGCAAATATAATATTTGTAATCCCCTCAATCTTGCCCTGCAAGGACTGGATAAATATCTCTTGCTCTGCCAGGTTCCCAATGCAGTATTTCTCTTTCACTGTGGTTTATCATGGGCGGAAGGGAGTGAAAGAAATTGCAGAGGGAGAACGAGGCACAGGGATGTAAAGAGTAAATAAGTAAGATATAGATATAGAGCTTTGTAGAGAGAAGAAGAGATAGCAGAGAGATGGCGGATAAAGATGGGGAGAGTGTGCACGTAGAAATAAGAGAGGTGCAGCAGGTAGGCAGACAGAGAAAGAGAGATTGGGGTAGTCTCTTCAGCCCACTCTAGTCCAGGCTAAAGTAGCTAATGGGCTTGCCCAGACGCACAGAGTGGATATTGCGTTGGGACTTCCTGCAGTCCCTTAGCAAACAGACAGCCAGGGTTGGCCACGAGGCATGCTGGCCAGCCGGAAACATGATATCATCTTGCTAGCACCGCTTATATGGACACATGGCCAGCCAGAAAGAGGGAAAGACAAGCAGAGCCGGTGTGAACCGAATTTTGACAGAGCCTACAAAGGAACACCTGTAGGGAGAATTGATTGGCTAAGCTGACTGGTCAATTAAGGCGCCCCGACATGCCTGTGTTGTGCCCTGACATGCACAGCCTGTTTAGAGGACCGGCATATGTATGAGGAATGACAAACACGAAGAATAGCAGAACATGCAGTTAAATGCCCCAGCATCACATATGGAACATACCCAACATGCTGTTTGTCCATTCTCAAGTCTTCTTCTTGCTTGTTTTAGCTGCTGTGGAGAATAATTTGATTCATGGTCATGGACACATTTTAGACAATCCTCAGTGCAGCGATCAGACTCCAACTTTTTCGGTTTATTTTCTACTGATGGTTGTGCATACAGAGGCAAATTTCTAATCAAATGATTCTGATAGTCAGGGGTGGCTGCACATAACCACAATCTCCCTGTTTTGAGTCCAGATGGAGACCCTTGTTCATGTCACCCCTGCTCTTTAATCACCATACTGGCTGATTAAAAACACCAGTTACTGATTAATTATGTAACCTTGTCAGGTCCTCTAATTATTTTAGCATTAAACTATTTGATGGCACTAATTTACATTTTATTTTGCCAACATTTTTTTTTTAATTAGCCTAAAACTTGCACATTTGCAAATAAATGTGTTAAAGTCTCACACTGACACCATCAGGGAGGACACGCATTGACACATGCTCCAAATCTTTGCAACCCAATTGCATGGCACTCGATACACACACTCTGGGAATTGTTTGCACTCTTTGAAGGGCAATATTGTGCCATGTTAGGTCTAAGGTTTAAGAGCGGGTCAGCGGTCATGGGTGTTTGTCTGCCCTCTCCTTGACATCTTGTTTATTGTATACAGAGAACTGCCTCTTGGAAACAAGCGATGCCTCTCTCTAACTATGCTAACAGCTATCACAGGTTGTTTTTGGACTACATTAATGAGATTCTACAAATCCATGGTTTATCTGGCTGCTCCTCAAACTGGCAAGCTTGTCTAACGTAACCATGGAAACATAAACGAGACGTGTTTAGGACCCTACAGAGGCCGTCTGGCATCTGCCTGTCAAAAATATCGGCCTCTGAAATAACTTCCCTCTCAATAAAGATGAACCTTGTCAACTTTTAAAATCTTTTTTGTTTAGTATTAGTATAAATAATGATAATTATCTCTTGGGAAAAATCCTAATCTTTTTATTCCTTTTAACTCCCTCCAAACCGGTACCATGGCTGTTCATTTTGACGCTCCAAAATTGAAACCAAAACGCTTCTAATGTGTCTTTTTTTTAACAATAAGCATTCTTTAAAATGCGTGCGTCAGACGTTTTTAAGTGCGTTTGGGCCTTTAAAATTATGAGCAATGCCATGTACTTTCACAGTAAGATACATTTATTTTTATGATGCTGGGTGTTAAATAAACTGGTGAAATTAACATCACAAGATATGAGAGGGGAAAGAGAGAACTAGGCCTTCCCCACTCCTTTCTTACATAACCGGTTGACACTTTAAAGCAAACGTTAACCTGTGATTTGTCCTGTTCTACAGGGCACTTAGTGGATATGGATAACTCATATGAAACCCAAATGCGCCCCCCCCCCCCCAGGGCAACATAGATGTAAACGATATATGTCCAATATTCGTCAGAACGAACAGTGCACGGAGCAACACAGCCTTGCTTGCAGGATGAAACTGCAGCCGCCCCGCTTGAGTAAGATTGATTAGACGCTCATTACTCCATGCATTCCTCTATCAGTGTATGTGTGGGTGGGAGTGGGTGTTTCCTTGATTTGATTTATCAAGTGCTCAAAAGCAGGCCGAAGGATTAATCACAGCAATGATACCATGCCAAGCTATTATATCCATTGCTTTATCTGAAGATGCTGACTCGTGTATCTGTGTGTGTGTGTGTGTGTGTGTGTGTGTGTGTGTGTGTGTGTGTGTGTGTGTGTGTGTGTGTGTGTGTGTGTGTGTGTGTGTGTGTGTGTGTGTGTGTGTGTGTGTGTGTGTGTGTGTGAGAGACTAATCTCTGCTTATAAGAAGCCGTTTTGAATTTCAAGGATTACGACGGTCCATACATTGTGTTTGCTTTTGTGCGAAGAGCAGATTGAATAGTTTTCCTAATATATAGTACGTATGTATGTTTGTGCTCGTAATCTACTTATGAAATGCAGTTTGAAGTGTGCAGCCAAGTAAAGATGTCTATTGTGAGGTCCACACACACTGTATGCAAGCAAACACGCTGGTGCTGCTGCTGGTGCTACTTTATCTGCATCAGAATATGAGTCATAGTCCCTCTTCCAACTCTCTTGTCCATCATTCACATTAAACCCCTCCTCTCTGCACTCGTGCTCTGAACTTGATGATACTATCACAGACACATGCAAAACCTCCCTCCCCCCTCTCTCTCCTCTCGCCCTCCCGCTCTTCCTCTAATTGATTTTCTCCTCTATGGCTGTCCTCTAGCCACCACTTTGGATGATCCTTATTCTACTCTTACCTCTGCCTGCCCTTATCAGTGCTGACTGTAAACTAAGCACATTTTGTTTTCTAACAGAAGTCCCGCTTTTCCCTTCCTTTTCTGCATTACAAAATCAATCCATCTGTTGATCTATCTCCATCGAGCTATTTAGCTAACAAACTATATAATATTGCTTGTCACAAACAAATAGCGCTAATAACGTGGAATTATCTGTACTTTTACTAGCTTATGGTTATTTTGTCAGAATGTAGATGTCATCAATACAAGAACATTGTCATGTCATACTCACCAATCTGCTGCTTAGTTCAGTTTTTCAACAGAAATAAATATTTTATTCACTACTTTATTTTCAATACAAATATGAACAGGTCTTTCTATCTCGCTAACAAGCTATCTCTACCTAACCAGCAAGTTCTCCATTGTAGTGACTTACATGAAAACCTGGCCTTAGAATAGGCAGGATACAGTACAGATTACATTTTTGAATGCAGCAGAGGGAGGCAGGCTTGTACTGATACAGTGTCACTCTCCCAGGATCCATAGGCATGAGCATGCGGCCATGTGTCGCCTGAATGGAATCAACACTGATGCCCACGCATGATTTGTCACCGTTAATTCCACAAACCAACATCCCAAGCCATTCATTTTCATAAATAGCCCCTGTTCCCTTGTCTATCCATCGTGTTGTTTTTCCTCCTTTTATCTCTTGTCTAATTCTCTCTCTTATCTCTGATTTTCACCCTACCCAGCCCTCCGTCCAAGCACTCTCACGCTCTCTCTCTCCTTTTCGCCCTCGTGCCAAGTTGCAGGCTCGGGCTACGCTGAGTCGCATTCGTGACAGCGTCTGAGCGAATTAACGCAGTGCTGCCACTGCGTCCTGACATCTAGGACACACAGCAGAGAAAAAAAGGAAGAGGGAAAAAAAAAACTCAGCCCCCGTTCTGTCTATCTAGCCAAGCCGGAGCAGAGCTTATCGGGCTCTACTAGGGGAAAGGAAAGAGAAACGGATATTCACCCCACTGCAATGCCATAGTGTACATATCAGTGCCAGTCTAGGCAAAACAGTTGCAGTTCTCAAATGTCAAATGCTTATGTATGTTTGTGTTTGTGTACGAGTTTGAAGCTTGAATAATGTATAACGTAGAGTGAATTAATGTTTCAGCTGACCTTAATGTTCTCAGCATAGAAGGCTGTGCTGCTTCACTAACTTACAGGCCCTAACAGAAAGCGAAAAATGGCTTCTTTTTAATGCCAGGACAAACTCTGGAAACCTTCTTGCCTCCAACACAATTACCGATTATGATATATGGGCCTGTACGACACACCCTTGGAGCAGTATTTCTTTTTGACAGGACATTTTCACCTTTTTCAAATGTGCATTTTAACGTCACCCATCAGGATTTGTTTGAAAACTGCAGTAAAAAGGGTGCAGACATTATTAGACACACACTCTCACTTCATTATCTTTGTCTTTAGGATCCATTTAGTTATTGTTACTGGTGCGTGGCAGTAATTCTTCGTGAAAAATCAGCATCCTATCTAACCTTTAGCTGAGGAACAGTCGTTATTGATGAGCGAACAGAGGTGATTATTCGAGTTAGCATTGACCACAAGATGCAGAATCAATACTGAAGTGCTGTATTGATCCTTATGGCGGTTGTTGATGAAGTGAAGAGGCTCGTTGGGCCAATCAGGACATGGACGCAGTACAATGATTCAGTGAGCGGATGGGTTTTTATTGAGGAGTTAAGACTGTTGTCCAGTGGGCTTTGTAAAAGTTCAGACTTTTTGGGGTTGATATGGCTCAATATTAGTACCAATGTCCTTGCCTGATGTTATGGTATTGACCTTTGTGTTAGTGTCTGTGCATGTACTGTATGTCTAATAGTCGAATCTTGAGCTTAAAATTAATATCGAATCGTGACATTTTCTGAATTGTGCACCCCTGATGTTTAATATGAAAGGCCTTTTTGTGGTACGACCCTTGTTCTTTTGATGATGATGAATAATTTTATTTTGACTAACACACATGAAAGAAACAATTACTTCCCGTAATCCATAGCTAACCGAAAAAAAAGGAATACGCTGAAGCCAAGGCTTATTTTTGCCTGTCCCAAAATTTCCCATAGAATCACCCAGAATCCATTACAACATTACTTCATAACCTTAAATTATTTTAGATTTTAAAGCTTTTTTGAAACTCAACAGAGACTTGTACACTTTCACACTCATTAAGTTCATTCCATAATTTAAACCCCAAAACTGAAACACATCTATACGTTTACCAGTTTCAAAGCTAGAGAACCATCTTAAATTATAATAATTACCTCCTCTTAATAAAAATAAAAAAAATGTATTAATACAGACAGGAAGGCTATTATTCACAACTCAAAATAGTATTTCTAAAGATTTTAAAAATGAAAGCTCTGGAAATTTTAAGCTGCTGGAACTTAATAAATAATTAAATTGATTAGTTTATTGCTAATAAGCTTAATGTATTCTAAAAAAAACAAAAACAATCCTTTTAACACCTGTCTGAACCGCATTTATCACACTCAGACGTTTTGGCATGAAAGCGTTGCGGTATAGTAGACCAAACTTGGCGACTCTGGTCAGGTCTGGTTTTCCTGGATGCGGCAGACCAAATTGGAGCTGGCAGATATGGTGCGTTGCAGCCCATTGTCCTGTCTCATAAAATACTGTCGCTCCTTTGTCTCACACTGCCTCCAACTGTGTGTGTCCACGTGCATACTGTATGTGTGTTTGTTTTCACTGCACTTCCTAGCTGTGGTATCGCCAGGAGCAATTCTCCTGCCATGCTGAATGCACCTCAGCGTGGTTACACTTCAAAGCCTGTCCAGATGCACACAGACGCTATGGATGCCCCGTAAAACTTTTTTATCTTTTATACAAAGCGACATGTCCATATCCCCTGCAATTCAGAACTTGTTTAACACGTGCACTCGCATCAGGAGAAAGAAGGGCCTTTATTTATTTGGTAATATTTAGACAATACAGCACTTACACATTAGTGCCAACGCAAAGTGGTCTTAACCCACATCTGTTTAATGACGTTGATTTGGAAAATGAGTGTAAAAGAGTCATGAAGTCCATTGTGGAGAGGGTATTTTCCAGGAGGACAAGCCTGAATGCATTGTCAACCAGAGCATGAAGGCACATTTTGGTCCTGTGGAGGCTTCATCAGAAACCACAACATAACTGGCAAATAAAAATAGAATGGGAAAAGAGATACGAGGCTTAAGAAAACAGCTAATATATGTACATTTTATACAGTAGACCCTTCCCACGCTGAAAGAAGCAAGCTTTACTAATCAGTCGCATTGATGTTACACACAAACAAAGTGTGTAGGTTAATAAATTGATTGATATATACATTATGTGTGGGGAGGTACTGTATGTGTCTGTGTTTCCACCTCAAGCTGAATGATACATCAAAGCCACATGCATTACCACGGTCAAGCCCCTTTGGTTTCCAACTGTGACACAAAAAAACCTTAGAGTTGTGCAAACAGAGGGCTAGTTTATGTACTATATGTGCTGTGAAGAAACTTCCATATCATTTGTGCTCAGTCTTCATGCCCAGTCCTGCCCTAGGAATTGAGTGTGTACTGTAGTTGACGACAACAAAGCTTCCAACAATTTGTTGCTTTAACCCTGCTCTCCTTTTGATAACGGCACAAAGTGAAGGAAGACAGCTAAATGGGTAACAAAAATATGTTCGACACAGTGCAGGACTTACAAAGTGCACTACCCGCCAGGACATCCGCATTCCCTTGATTTTTGGTTTTCCTGTTGGTAGACTTGCGTTTGCTTCAGAAATGTTTAGATGAGATATGAGCCAGACAAAAGAGAAGGTCGGATAGACAGTTTTTTCTTGCCAAAACCATGCGACTAAAATAACAAAAAGCCATTTCACTCTCCGTGCTCTTCCGTGTACCACGGCCCACACATCAATTTAACACGTGTACAGTAGCCAGGCTTTAGACAATCACCCATGTCATAGGCACTAACATTCAACTGTTAATAATTTGTCATGAATATGAGGCAGAGTGGTGACCACTAAAGTGTCTAGTTGTCTAGTTTGAGGTCTATGAACAGGAAGCAAAGAGCCTATCACTTTGCCCTTTTATCTTTTATACAGCTCTCAAATGGAGTGGAGACATTCAATTTAAAGTCTAAGGTCTGGTAGAAGCCAGTGACTTCCATTAACTCTGTCCCTGTGAAGTAGTTGGCGAGGGTGAGCATCAAAGAACTTTAATTATCCTGCCCTGCAGTGAGAGAGACAAAATGATAAAAGTGACGCAGATAAAATACAAATGTATAAAGCAAAAGAGATGGAGAGCGGTGGACAAGAAAAGAGGGGGAAAAGTGGTGCAAGGTGTATGGTTTGTCTGCCATAATATTGGCTGATCTGCGTGATTCGCTGCCTTTTTGCTTTTGAAGGACCCTTAAGGTTTTAAATTGCTTCCTTGCTTTCATTATCTGCCATTTGATTGGATTGTGGAGCCCTGCTGAGGTGTGGGCAGATCTAGTTGTATTATTTTATTTTGATTGGTTCTTCACCCTAGAAATTCAACTGTTATTAGCTTTGATCACAGTGACAAAATGGTAGACCCACCACAGACACAGCATGTATGAACAAGCACGCATAGATGCAGCAAATCATTTTAAACCCTGGCCAAGCACCAAAAGATGTTTTAGATGGATAGCGTGTACCCTTTCCTATGAAATGAAGATAAAAGAAAGCACAATTCACCTCAATTCTTTTTCATGGACTAGGAAAGAGTGATGGTGGGACAGACATTTAGACGGAGTGTTGGAGTGGATGGCGGTCTTTTGGGAGCTGGGCGGTAAAGGTCAGGGGCAGGGAGATGGCTCTAGCACAAGGACATAATTAGCTAGGCAGAGAGTCAGTCCAACACACACAAAGGTAGGAGATAGTGGTGTGTTATAGCTAGAGGGGGGAATCGGAGCCTACTGAGGGAATTGGAGCCACTGGAGAGAAATGTGTAAAAGTCTTGACACAGATTGTTTGGTTCTTTATCCGTCACTGTTGTTTCTCTTTTTTTGTCCTCTGTAACTCCTCCGGAAAGCCTTTTGGTATCCTCTTTCTTTCTTTATGTCCCTCTCCCTACCTATTACTCTCCATTGCTTTTCATATCCAAATCCATTTTTGATGTTCCTCTTTAACCAATATTTCACTGTTGTCATTGAAACCTTAATGCAGTGGTTTCTCATTCTCTCTCCCGTGGCTCCTCTTCAATGGCCGCAGAAAGCAAGTTCCAACAGAATACCAATGTACTTCAATGGTGCAATAACCATTCATCTGCAGTATGTGTGCACTTACATAGAATCAAAAAGAGTGCCCCAACAAGGGGGTTATTCACCATTAGTTTCCACTAATGATGAATATTCTTTTTCATACATTGCATAATTGTTTTATCAAGGACTTGCAGGACTATTTTGGTGCCTGCTGTCTTTTATGGCACTGCCCTGGTGGCATTAATAGCTTTAGCTGTGCTGATTTGCAGAGACAGTGAGTGCTAATAAATGCTGGATGGGGGTTATGCGACCATGACTACCACCACCTCCAGTGCACTCTTAAGTGCTCATCTTAGGTTTTATCCATGCATATACATAGAAAAGCTTACATAGGAAGACACCTACTTCATTACAGCACCCCATACTGTCATGCATAATAATAACCGCCTCAATGCCACAACAAAGAGATACAAAAAGATAGATTAGCAGAAAAAGAGAGAGATTAGGGATAAGGGCACTATGTTAGGTGCCAATTTTTAAAGATAATCAAAATCTTATAAAGAGTAAAGTAAAAACTAGCTATATATTAAAAAAGCATCCCTGGGTTTGCTTTGCTTTGGGGAGGGAAGGCAGGTTGGCCCAGTCACACTATCCACAGGCATAGATTTAATGTGGCTGCAGTAAGTGGTTGTAAGTGAGGAAATAGTCAAACTCTCATTGGTCAGGACTTGGAGATGGCTATCTTAGGCTTGCACAAGTTGATACACTGTCAGCACTAGGGCTCTGCACTGGTCCAGTCCTTCACCCAAGGGTGCAATAGTGGGTCCTTATATCTTCCTAGTGTGATGTATCCTGGATACGACAGCGCAGCATAGTGAGCTATTTCCTCCAGGTTTGACAAGTCTTCATTCATTGCTCAGCGTTCGATCAACCACTCAGAGTTTTAATTGGTTCTTGTGATGCTCCGCTTATCTGGGTGTAACGAATGATTTCATGCTTTAGTTGTGATGAAATCTTCCATCAATCCAGACAGCACAAAGCTATGAAATAGCCAACGCCTCTCCTCCTTTCATGTCTTTATCCTGTCCCATCCCCTTGTCTGTCGCTTCTTCTGCTGGTGAAAGTTAGGAAGATGAAAAAGACAAATAGGCAGAGGAAGACAGCAGCGTTGGTGAGCCACCTTTCTCATGGGAACTTTTTTTGCATCAGCGTAATGTTTTATTGATTCATCGGCAGTGTGAGAATGATCCATTTATCCCTGTCTTCGAGAGAAATATGAATGTTGTTGACTCGTTCTGGCTGAATTATCCTGGTATTAATCGAAGCCAAGGAGTGTCAAGATGAGGCGATTGGGCTGTTTGAGGTCTCTAGTAGGAGTGGCATCCGAATGAGGCCACTGGGCATGAGGGTGGTGACACAGGCTTAGCACAGAAGCCTTGAATCATCATATTGGGACAGCCCCAGCAGAGTAAAAGAGTTTAGAGGTGTGTCACCTCTAAACACAAGCTTTTAATGGATTCCAGTGCTGTAAAGGAATACTTAATGCCGTTTGTAAACATTGAGCAATATAATGATATAATGACTTTTGGTGTGGTGGGTTGCGTCACTTCCCTGTGGCACCGTGTTGGAGGATGAGTTAAATGTGGCATTTCAAGGAGCCCTAAGTGAAATCTAATATGGCGTTTGTTTAATTAAAACCCAGGCAGGGTTTTGGGGGCAGCAGATTAGTGCTAAAAGATCCAATTAAAGTGTTAGGTGATAAAAAATCTCCGGAGCCTGTTGGGCCTCCTCTCTGAAAAGTAAAATACCTTGCAGCCAAACCTGATAACGCTGATAGCATATAATGAGAAAGGACTCTTAGTGCAACACAGGGCCACTCACTATGGCTCCTGCTCTTGCTCCTGAACCTCCCTAAATCTCAAATCCCACACACACATACTTTAGTGCCATCTCATAGCACAATCAGCATGTTTAAGAGAGAAAGAGAAATATTTAGAAGGACTACAGCATCCCTCATTTTCACTAAAGCCTGATTGCCATCGTGTTCTGTGTAAACATGTGAAAAGACAAACCACCATAAAGGGATAGAAGAGTTTTCTTGGGATTTAGTTTGTTAGTCTAATCTCTGCTGCTTGGTTTTATAAGCTTGGATAAATGTCTAAATCTTTTATTAGATTCTGAAGAGGCTCAAACAACCGCAATCTTCACAGGATGAAATGGGGATATTTAGCATTAAACTGATGTGTTTTTTGTAACAGTAATGTCGTTGCAAATTACTCCCCATGAGTAGTAGTGCTTTTTCACCCATTTTTACACACAAACACAGCTGGCCAGAATGAGCAGGGCAGTTAGTCATAGGAGGCCTATGTGGGGGATATTTCTGTGAGAGAATATTGTGATGGGTAATGGGATATGAGGCTTCATAGATTCTCATATCTCTGTGTTCCCCCCCTGTCAGCCAGGCACATTAACAGTTTATTTCCAAATACCACCCCTCTCCCTCCTACCACCCTTAGTTACTATGCTGGAACCTTTTTTCTCGCCTAACCAGCCCCTTCATCTGGCCACAATAGATCACTCCGCACCAGCCATTAGCAAAGCAATCAGCATACTGTAATGTAAATATTTGCCTGAGGATATTTTATAAGGACCCACAGCCAACTGAATTGAAGCAGCCTGCATATGCAAACATGCACCTGCACTCGTGCACACAAATGCACCTGTATATCCATGCACAGCCATAGACACACACAGTGCCAAGTCGCTGACACTCACTCAGTCAAGCCTTTTCATTCTCTATCTAAACAACAGTTTATTTTTTTTCGCAACAGTGAATGCCTCTCTGCTTCGATAGAAATGACATCAATCTGAAGAACTCCTATTGTAATCGCTGGCAGGGTGCTCATGGTGCACCTGATGGAACAAAATAAAAGTTTAAATTGATAAAGGTAATGGAAAATGTGACAGAACAAAAACGTTCTTCCTGAGACAGCTTTGATGTTTGATGTCAGGATTGCTCGTTGGGTAGATGTATACATGCTCTGTTATGGCAGAAAGATGCCTTCCAGGCCTATCTTTCATCCCAGCTCACTTCTTGACATTTTTAGTTTAAATTTCCATTATTGTCAAATTCTTTTTTTATCTAACATAATATGTTATAAATGTTTTTGCATGGATGTTTTGAAATAGATAGTAGAATTTGAGTATTGAACATCAGTGTTGGGGAGTAACCTAGTTACATGTAATGGCGTTAGGAAATTTAATTACAAAATTAAGGTAACCGTAATTGGTTACAGTTACTGGGTTTAGTAAAGTTAGAAGTCTTTCAGATGCTTTCAATTAATTCTTGGTTTGAATTTGCAGTGCCAACCGTCTGACAGTTAAATTGCTCCTCAAGCTGTCTTAGGGTTGCCACTAAGGCTATAGATAAAAACGCTTTCCAATGCTGGAAATAAAAAAAATAAAAAATTACATAAAAAAATCAGAAGTATTCGAACATAACCAATGCAAAGAATGTTTGCCAGTGGCCAAAATGCTTTCGACGTTGAAAATGTTGATGTCCAATCTCAGCAAACTTCTGCCGGTATGTGAGTTAAATTGGCTTACAGTTACAGCAAGCTGTCATATTATATGAAGTAGGGAAGTAGTTTGACAGTAGTCAGTGTTGAGTACTGCTGTTTGAGAACAGTATTAGAAATTATTGAAAAAGTTAAACTACATTTTAAATAGGGTAACTTGTAATTGGTCACTTACTGCATTTCCAAAGTAATGGTAACGGTCAGTGTATTCCCAAATATGCTCTGTGCTTCAGTAGCCTACTTATATCCCATCATAATCCTACTACTTCCTCTATAATTCAGTCAGGAACACTCTCGTCATAGATGTATCTATTAATTGCAACAAATGGAAATACATTATGATATGTTATGATAATATTGTATAATAAAAGTAAATGTAAATAGACTGTTCTTATATAGCTTTTTTCTAGACGACTACTTAAAGCGCTTTTACACAGTACAGAAACCATTCACCATTCACACACATTCATACACTGTGGCCCGAGGCTGCCGTACAAGGTGCCACCTGCTCATCAGATAAACATTCACACACATTTACGCGCCGATGGCACAGCATCGGGGGCAACTCTGGGTTCAGTGTCTTGCCCAAAGACACTGAACATGGGACTGCAGGGCCAGGGCTCGAACCCATACAGTACAGTTGTGCTTGGTGCTGATGGCTCCACTCTTGATAATTCTTCCTGGACCAGCTAAGCAGTGTGCAAGGCTAAAACAGGGAGCACCATGCAGAAACCCCTTGAGTAAAAAAAAAAAAAAAAAGTGTCATCCAAAAGCAAGACATTGAAAACCATTTTAACCTTTGTGTCATGATAGAACTTTGAACTAGGAAGGTGGAGGCTGGGGTGGTGAAGGCAAAATGTTGCCAGCAGCGGTGAGTGAAACAGGGAGTAATATGTTTCCCTCCTCAGTCATATTTAAAAGGACCACCTTGATGTGAGAATGGCTGTGATTGGTGTGCGTCGATAGGAATAATTCAGTCAGTGGACGTATGACTTCCACGTCCGGCATCAACTAAGGCTAAGCTTAATTGAGTAAAAAATAAAATAAAATTACAAATCAAATAAAAGTTCAACAAAAGCATCACAAAACGAGTCACCTTCCATTGTGGGTAGTCCTGCCATAGCTCCCCTGGTAGTCTATATTCATGACCTTCCACTTCCGGGATTGGTCCGTTGCCATCGTAACATCTTTCTTTGCCCTTTGCACTACTGGCCGGACCCAAGTGCCTTGCCTTGAGCTACCTATAACAATCTGGCAATCATCTCGGACTGCTTCTCTGCCATTCAGCCCATCATACCTGGAATCAGCATCAGAACTCTCACCGCCTCCTAGATGGAGCTTAGGGTAAAGTGCAGTGATGGAATTTTGGTTAGCCAGGTTGTGCACAAGATAAGAAAGTTAAGTTGAACAGCCTTGCCATTGTATGTAATACAGAAAACATTCCCTTTGTTCATTACACCAGACAGGAGAATATAACGGTATTGCCTCGGCCATCTATGTACAAAGCAATACAAATATACAGTGCAAAAAGTTTTGGCAGAAACGTTCAAATGTATGTATCGCTCTTCTTGCATAGTTTGTGCTGCTATTTATGCCTCCCTTGGCACTGTCAAACACATCCTTATCAGTATTCATATCCAACACCATAGTAAAATCAAGTCAGATCCAGATAGGCTCTGTGTGACTGTAGCACCTGTTGCCCTATTGGCTCAGCCTGCGGATTGATGTCTTCCCTTTGATGAAACAAGAGCTCATGTCTAGACTATACAATGGGCCCCATCACCTTGCCTTTCTACCGCAACATATTTAAAGTGTGTAGGTCACTGAGCAGCTACATTTTTTTCAGAAACAGAAATGGATTGCTTGCCTATAGGTAGGTCTCCATATGACAGGAACATTAATTTGTTCAAATGAGCTTGACTCCCAGGGTGGTAGAATAAATTTCTCAATTGGGTGTTGCACTGAGACAATTTTTTTGAGGGGGTCCATGCTTTGTGCCAGTGTATTGTCCCAGGGTAAGGAGAGAAAAGACCTGTTAAATGAAGACATGCCAAAATATATTTGAATGACGCATTCTTGGTTCCTGTTTTGTCAAAAGTGGCTCAGGGTTCTGCCGGATGAGGCTTTCTTTGTCTTTCCTGTGCATTTGCTCATTTTCATGCGTACCATATGAGCCAAAATGTGTGCGTGCCTGGGCTGAAGGATTAAAATAAGCTTTGTACAGTGGTTTTGCCTATAGTCCTCGTCCCGCTACCCATGCCACTGCAACAATTCCCCATCCATTTGACTCACACAGTGGCAGATTTCCTTTGCCTTTCATGAGCTGTTGAAAGCCGCAGTTGCTTGCTTTAAATTTCTCGTCAGTTCAGCTAAGTACATCTTCAAAGGCAGCAACTGGGGCCGCCTGGTGTAGGTAAAGTATATGAGTTATATGAATGAAAGATTGAGAGAGGAAGAAGAAGAGTAGAAAAAGAGAGAGACAGAGGGGAAAAATACACTTGGCAGCTTAGCTTCAAGGTATACACCTACTCACTTACTTTGGAATCTGCACACCAGAAAAAAGTAGTCACACACTCTTATCACACACACACTGTGGTCACTTAATAGAGGTATATGATTAAGTAATATCTCTTATTCAGCTTACTCAACTAGAGCTCAGTCCAGGAAATAAGACATTTCACTGAAAGCTAAGAAGGACAACTTGATTTCCTTTAAGACATTTTGTTGTGCCAGCACATTCCTGGGAACTTTCTTCTTCCTCAGGGTATGATATTGATTTAATCCATTTGAATTGACTGAACAAAAGTAGCCTACACCCAATATCGCAAGACAACTGAACAACTCTTTTATCTGGCATCATGAGGGTTTTGAGACGTAAAATTGTGACCATAGGCCATACGAGGATGGGAAAACTCACCATAGAGTATGGACGAACACATAAATATGTAAGTAAAGGTTTTCAAGAACTTGAACATCTACAGACACACTTACAGTTTCAGCACATCCCCACAGCTTACACACAGAAAAACAGCAGCAACATGGAGAGCTATTTTGGCTTAGCCTTTAATTAGGCCGACACTAAGACACACTGAGAGGCCAGCCTGTTCCATCCTGCTGCCCTCCAAACTCCCCCAGGCCCTCTCAACCTCACTCTAGGCAAAATCAGCTAAGCTGTGGCCACTGATCAGCATACACATCCACACACACTTTCACATAAGCTCACTTCATACTCCCAGGCCCACATGCAGATGTGCGCAATCTCCTCAAACACGTGCTTACTTGGCGCCTTTGTCTCGTCCTCAGTGAGACCCCTGCCTATCTCCAATCCATAACTCTTGCTTAAGTATTCCGTTAATTACAGCTTTCAAAAAGAACCCTTTACCCCTTGTCTGTCCCTTTCTGCCCCTCTCATCGATTGCAACTCCTCTTGTTTATTAGTAGATTGGCTGTGTGGCAGTGGCCTTTTAAGAATCTATCTCTGTTGCTACCTCCCTTTTGATAAAGAATTGGAAACCGATAACATAAGAGGTGGTGCAGGACCGACCTCTCCATGGCTTTGTGGCTAAATGGCCAAAAGGAGATGGATTGGGGCTCCACCGCCAATTTTTCCTGCCGTTGCTTGAATCACTGCTTTGTTTTGTCTCAGGCTCAATGTCCTTGGAGCAGGGGATAAAGCTACTGGCAAAACACCGGCAAGGTAGCTGGTCAATGGTGGAGGAAGAGGAGAAGAATGGGGAGGAGAGGGTGGAGGTGAATTGAAGACAGGGAGGGCATTAATTATATGGTTGACACATTCAATAGAGTGCTGAAGTCAAACCACCTGCCGGAGGGAATTGGAAAACAGCAACTACAGAGTGCCATTCCAATATCGAATCCCAGTTGCAGTGACAAAGACTGCCTCGGTCATAGTGTGCTATCTAGCTAGTAGTGTGTCTTTGTGTGTGTGATTTTGAGACCAAGAAAAGGAGTGAGAAAAGACTATCTATAGTATGTAATGAGATTATTGTGCATGTGATCTTAAATAGTATGAATGCATGCTAGGTATATTCAGATTAAAGGAAAACATATTTTGGAACTATTTTGGTGGACACATTTCCCACCCACTAAAACTGTATTTTTTGCTCAACAGATTTGGCGTCTGGACTGTCTGGTCCTTGCTGTATCTTAGTACCCTTGCCTTAATAACCTAACAGCAAATAGTTACTGTGACTGAAATGTGAAGCTTTGGTTCGTGTAGCTTGTTTCTTATGATTTGCAAAATGGTCTAATGGTGTGTTACATTCTAATCAATCAGTAGTACAGTAAAACCCATATTTAAGTCAGCCAAACATAAGCCAACGGATGTAGCAGCCACAACGGTGTACTAGGCCACTACTGTCTGCCATTCACCTTCCGTTGAAGTAAATTGCTTCTGGTCTCCATTAATCCGACAACATGTGAAATTGTGCATGTAGCTTTATTGGGTAACAGCAAACTGCCAGACTTTAATGCTCCTTGGCATAGATTTGACATGTTTGTGGTGCTTTATACTGGATGGACGAACACCATTATTCCAAAACATATTCTTTCGTTCGGTACTTCAATAATAGTGGTGGATAGCTCTGTCCAACACCTTAGTCCAACATTGTTCATTTGGTTAAGATCTGGTGACTGCGTAGGCCAAAAGTATAATTGATATAATTTTCATTTATGAATGAAAGCATCTGCGTTTGTTAGATTTCTCTCAGCTATTAAGTTTTTTCTATATTTGTCACCAGTCCGTCTACGCCATATGTAGGCTGGAATAATTATACTGTACATTACTTGACGTAACCTATGTACTTGCAGAATGCATCAGACTTGCAGTTCTCATTGATTTCCGCCTGAAGTGTCACCTGTTGTTTTCCAGCGCCCAGCCCCAGCTCAGTCACTCAAAGTCAACTTGTCAAAGACCTTTACATGAAAACTCTCACCTCCCTCTGCCTGAAATAATACAGGTGGTTTCAGAGGCGCTCTCGTGGTGCACACGGGTGAAGCCCCGCAGAGATATGTTTTGTCTACAATCTCATAGTCTCGCTTTGCCAGACCTTCCACCACCAGCGCTGCGGAGGAGAGTCTGGCTAGTCCACACAGCATTCCGGGATGGGAGAAAAACGTGCTCTGGTTTATTGGCATTTGCTTAAATGGTGCGGCTGGAAAAATAGTCTCGGGAAGGAACTTGTTTTGGTGGAACATGTGTTTGTTCAAAAGTTGCTTTAGTCATGCAACAGAAAGCTCAGATTGGACAGATAGTCTAGCTGGCTGTCTGTGTTTACCCTGCAGGTAAAGGTTAAGGTCCAGCCGAAAAGATGTGCATCCAGCGGAATTTCCGGCAGCACAGAAGCAATCCTCGAAGTGGACTGTTGGGGATAAAGACTACTGAATGTTGCTCTGCTGAGCACTATTGTGTAATAGTAAAAAAGAAATAATTTCCGTAAAAGAATGGCAACACTTAACTGTGTACCTTAAAGGTTGCACTACATGGCACTCTGAAATTAGAGCTACCTCGTCAAAACCAATCACTTCATCAAGGTTGCCATTTATGGCAGGCCTGTTGTTCTGTGAGAAAAGCAGTGCAACAGTGAGCGCTGCCTTGAATGTAACTAGGAATTGAAGTCCTTGGCTCAGAGGAAGGCGGCTGAGTAAACTTCTGAAAAGTACAAACTTGATTGAGTTTTTTTTTTTTTTTTTGCAGTCTCACGCTCCAGCCTGCACTCTGTATGTGTCTGTTTTTTTGAGTTTGTGAGTGAGCGTTCAATAAGTGTAGGAGGTGCATTGCATTGCACATAAGTATTTCTGTCTGTCATTAGCGGGGAGGAACTGCTTGTGAGATAATCAGTGAGATGTAAAGGTGCTTGATGTCGGTAGGGTTGGAGACAATATCAGGTTTGTCACAGACATTGGTCGCTAGGATGTGGGGTTGCTATGCCAACCGCAAGCACAGCTGGTGTAGCTTTAGGGAAGACAATGAAGCTGTGTTTCAGCGGGCAATCATCAAATTCAGACAAGCAAGGCACCGAGCAAACAAAAAAAGGGTCACCAGGCATGTTTATTCACAGTTTGATTTTCTTTTTTAAAAAAAGAAATCTGTATTGTCAGCTTGGTTGTGTTGTTTGTTCTCCACTGTGATGAAGAACCATTACTGTGAATATTGGGTTTAAGTACTTTTCTATTTGATGTTGTCAATATCAAAGGGAAGATTAGCCCTGCTTTATAGTACAAGACTATTTCTTGTAGCGACCGTACGTCCAGCTCTCTAATCCATATTTTTCAAAAAATCAGGTGGGCATCTGAGAGAGATTCTCAAGTTGTTATATAAAAAGAGTGTACCTGTAGTTGAAATACAAAGCGGACATGTCTGGAGAAATAATGATTTGACAGGGCCAACATGGAAAAGTTAGGATCGCTATCTCCTTCAACTTGTAACATTTTGTTTGTAGCTGTCAGCTTCCATTTAAAACGGCACTTTCTGTATGTGAGGGCAGACTATATGCAGAAGTGCCACCTTAATTATCACTTCCCACATTTGCAGACTTTCTGTTGAAGCCAGCGGAGAGAGAGGCAAAGAAGTTACTGAGCTGTCTGTGTCATCAGAGCTAGAAAATAACACCAGCTACCTTCTGTCCAGCAAATATTTGAGCTGGTTGTTGGTGGCAGCCAGTTTGACAGATAGTCAATCCATCTTGACTTATTACATTCTGTACACAACTAGTCCGAGGCCAACAAACCGAACTAGCAAATCCATTTGCTGCTGTGGTTTGTTGACATCTTGTGAAAAATAACCTGCTGCACTATCTGCTTCACTGGGAGAGCATGCTCTTTATTCAGCCAACACACTTCAACACAGGACCTTTATCATTCTATAGTAAATAATAAATAAAAAATAAGCCTATATACAGTTATGTTCAGAATAATAGCAGCGTGTTTAAAAAGTGAATAATGCTCAATATCCTTAGAATAGCTTTTAATTCCATAATATCAATGCATTGGGAACACTGCACATTCAATTTCTGATGTCGTCCCACGAGTGTTCTATGGGATTGAGGTCCGGGGATTGGGCTGGCCGCTCCATAACATCAATCTTGTTAATCTGGAACCAAGACTTTGCTCCCTTACTGGTGTGTTTTGGGTCACTGTCTTGTTAAAAGACCCATTTTAAAGGCATTTCCTCTTCAGCATAAGGCAACGTGACCTCTTCAAGCATGTTGATTGTATTGAAACTGTATTGTATTGAAACTGATCCATGATCCCTAGTATGTGATAAATAGGCCCAACTCCACAGTATGAGAAACATTCCCATAACATGATTTTTGCACCACCATGCTTTACTGTCTTCACAGTGTACTGTGGCTTGAATTCAGTGTATGGGGGGTCGTCGAACAAACTGTCCGCGGCGCCTAGACCCAAAAAGAACAATTTTTCTCTCATCAGCCCACAGAATGCTTGCACCTTTCTCCTTTGGCCTTTGGCAATTTTCAACCTATTCAGGATATGTCTTTTTTTAGCAGTGGGACTTAGTGGGGGGGCTGCTAGCTGAGAGCTTTGCTTCACATAGCCTTCTTCTGATCGGAACAGTACTCACAGGTAACTTTTAGTCTTCTTTGATTTTCCTGGGGCTGATCATTGGTTGAGCCTTTGCCATTTTGGGTATTCTTCAATCCATTTGAATGGTAGGTGACTGTTTTTTCCTACATTGTTCAGGCTTTGGATGCCATTTCAAGGCATTTGAAATAATTTTGGCTGAGCAGGCTATAATTTTCTGCACTTCTTTATATGTTTTCCCCTCTCCAATCAACTTTTTAATCAAAGTCCGCTGTTCCTCAGAGCAATGTCTGGAACGACCCATTTTGCTGAGTAGTTCAGTATGAAATGCACTATAACCAGCATGCACAACATCTGCTTCCTTCCTTTCTTAAATATGGGTCATAATTGACACCTGTTTCTTCACAGAATCAATCACCTTACTAATTGAACACAACACTGCTATTATTTCTAACATGCCCCTTTCAAGTTACAGATTCAATTACACAGAATGAGCAGCATGCATGCCATGACTGTTGGGTCTTGTTGGTTTTCTATGACTCTACAACACTTACTAGTAAATTATTTGCCATGTAGAAATCTCACTTCTACCAAAAAATATGATTTATGAGGTTAGTGATGTTGGACTGCTTATTTATTATAATTATTTTGAACACAACTGTGTACAGTGGGGGAAATAAGTATTTGACCCCTTGCTGATTTTGCAGGTTTTCCCACTTACAAAGAATGCAACGATCTATAATTTTAATCATATGTACATTCTAACAGTGAAAGACAGAATCCCAAAGAAAATTCCAGAAAATCACATCATATGAATTTATAAAAATTGATAACCATCTGATGAGGAAAAACAAGTATATGACCCCCTACCAAACAGCAAGTATTCTGGCTCCTACAAGCCAGTTAGTCTTTCTTTAAGACACAGCCCCAATCCCAACCAATTATCTACATCAAATACACCTGCCTCACCTCGTTACCTGTATAAAAGACACCTGTCAACACCCAAACAACCAGCATCCAACATCACCACCATGGGCAAGACCAAAGAGCTTTCTACGGACATCAGGGACAAGATTGTAGATCTGCACAAGGCTGGGATGGGCTACAAGAGAATTGGAAAGCAACTTGGAGAGAAAAGATCAACTGTCGGTGCAGTTATCAGGAAATGGAAGAAGCACCACACCACCGCCAACTTCCCTCGGTCTGGGCCTCCACACAAGATCTCGCCTCGTGGGGTGTCCCTGATCATGCGAACGGTGAGGAATCATCCCAAAACCACAAGGGGGGAACTGATGAATCAACTGAAGGCAGCTGGGACCACAGTTACAAAAGAAAGGGTTGGTAACACACTACGCCGTCATGGATTGAAATCCTGCAGCGCACGCAAGGTCCCCCTGCTCAAGAAGAAACATGTACAGGCCTGCATGAAGTTCGCCATTCACCACCTGGACGACTCAGAAGAGGCCTGGAAGAAGGTGATGTGGTCAGATGAGACCAAAATAGAACTTTTTGGCCTCAACTCAACTCGTCGTGTTTGGAGGGCAAAGAACACCATCCCCACCGTCAAGCATGGTGGTGGCAACATCATGCTTTGGGGGTGCTTTTCAGCCAAGGGGACGGGACAACTCCATCGTATTGAGGGGAGGATGGACGGGGCCATGTATCGTGGAATTCTGGACCAACATCTCCTTCCCTCAGTGAGAGAGCTGAAGATGGGTCGAGGATGGGTGTTTCAGCACGACAACGACCCTAAGCACACCGCCAAAGCAACAAAAGAGTGGCTGAAGAAGAAGCACATCAAGGTTCTGAAGTGGCCTAGCCAGTCTCCAGACCTGAATCCAATTGAAAATCTTTGGAGGGAGCTTAAAATTCGAGTTGCCAGGCGACAACCTCGGAACCTGAATGATTTGGAGGATGTCTGCAGGGAGGAGTGGGCCAACATCCCTGCCGAAATGTGCACAAACCTTGTCACCAACTATAAAAACCGTTTGACATCTGTGCTGGCCAATAATGGCTTTTCTACAAAATATTAACATGCTGTTTGTCCAGGGGGTCTAATACTTGTTTTTCCTCATCAGATGGTTATCAATTTTAATAAATTCATATGATGTGATTTTCTGGAATTTTCTTTGGGATTCTGTCTTTCACTGTTAGAATGTACATATGATTAAAATTATAGATCGTTGCATTCTTTGTAAGTGGGCAAACCTGCAAAATCAGCAAGGGGTCAAATACTTATTTTCCCCACTGTATATACAGTAAATACCTGTTCACTACAACTTAGTTGAATCTTTATTTATCCGATAAGAACTAAACAAATGTTTAGAGGAAACCATACTCTAAACAGCCAAATTTCAGAATAAAAGTACCGAATAAAATGTTACGTAAACAGTATGAACTACCAAACAGTCTCAAAATAAAATTGTTGCAATTACCATAAGGTAAGGTGCAATGTGGAGTTTTCTTGTGAACAAATAAGTATTTACATTTAGCATTACTCACCAAATGCATAATTCTAACTCTTCAACCCATACCCAGAGGTCTTACAAACATGTTTTACCTTGTAAATATTTATGATAAATTATGCATTTCCCTTTGGTTGCTTTTGCATGATTTTTATCTATAAGTACATTTATCCCATATACCAGCACTTATTGCTATATAATGTGTGAATTTCTTGCATGTTATTGCACATTTTTGTTATATACATTAGCACTTTTTGATTATGTGAAAAGTTATAGGGTTTTATAATGTTTCTATTTCATGAATTTCTAGTTGCTAGAATGGCCCTCATTGACTTTTTAACCTTTACCACGTCTCTGTGTGTGCGAGCAGCTACGATATGATACAGCTTTTTTTTCAAACCATACTTTTTCTATGAAAAAAATGTTATTTAAATTTTTAAAGGCCAGTGTGCACCCCTGCTGGGTTCTCACATGCTTGTCCTGTGGTCCCATGGAACCCTGGATCTTGAATCCCAGCCTCCCAGGTGAAGGGGCAATTTCTTTTGGATTCCTCTTCACCCCCAAATTGGTCTTATCAATACCAATAAAAGAGTGGAATGTTTGGCATCCAGAAATGTGTGGACACTGGGTTTTTTCTTTACTTTCAATGGATCTCTTGTGTTCTGTGATCCTATCTTTTGGTTGACTTTCAATTTCACCCATGATTGGATGAGCAAAGCTTGTTGTGTTCCTTGTGACTTTGCAGCTGACGCAATTTCCACATTCATTGACATCCCCAGTTGGAAAGGACATCGCACAAACCAAAGCCAATTTTGTAATGTAGTGTTTGTACAATCTTTCACAACTCTTTGGTCCAAAAAAAAGGCAAGTTTGTAAAAAGTTCAGAATGAGTAAATGTGACCAACTTGGGTTTGAGTCATGAAGGCCTTGGGATAAGATCAGTGGTTGAGGTTGTTGTGTTGTATTTGTGCATGAGACGGGGAGAGACAGAGACAGACTGGCAGACAGTGAGGAGCAGAGGAGTTCTGGGCTCTCCTCGAAGCCTTGGCAAAGGCAGACAGGCTGCACTATCCTCTGGGGATGATTCAATTATAAATGATGCTTCCATTCGGACCCATCTTGGAATCCCGTATTCTTTAGGAGATCTTCTTCACTTAATCCTCAGCAGGGTTTGCTGTGGCCCGTCTCTGAAGTGATATGCCTCACACACATTGTGTGTCATGCATTATGAATGATGGGAAGGAGACACTCATGTCCTAATTTTGCCCAGAGCAGTGTGAACATCAACACTAGAACTGACAGAATACTAATTTTCACCATAGAAAGGAGCAGGATTGAGTCAGTTTTACAGAGCTTCAGTGTCCCAAACATTTGTGTGTGTTTATGCCATCTTAAGCTGACGTATCTCCACCTTTGTTGCCCAGTATGTCTGTCTGTCTCTTCCTCTTCTACCCTGTGTCCTTCTTCGTATCTTGTACCTTCTTCCCTTTCATCTCTGTGCAAAGTCTCTCTCCCCTTTCTAAACATTCTACTGGTGGCAGCGTGCAGCATTAAAGTCAGTAGACAGGTCTTCTTTGTAGCCTAGAGTGCTGCGTGGATCTCAGCTGCAAACCTAATCACCCCCCTCTGCCTCCTCCCCCAGCCTCTGAATCCTCTTCAGAACCCATTCCCTTTTTCTCATCCTCTTCCTTTTCTAACTAGAGAGAATAGGAACTGACATCTCCAGAGAACCGAGGAAAAAAAACAACAACATTTTAAAGCTCTTCCTCTCTGTCCGGTTGCCGCTATAACAGAGAAGAGTGTCAGTAATGCAGCAGGAGGGAAGACAGAGAAGGGAAGGGGAGGGAGGAAGAGAAGGGTGAGACAGGCTATTCGAGTTTCGCCGTAATGAGGGGAGAGTTTTTATGGCTCACCTTCTGCTGTTCTTGTGTGTGTGTGTGTGTGTGTGTGTGTGTGTGTGTGTGTGTGTGTGTGTGTGTGTGTGTGTGTGTGTGTGTGTGTGTGTGTGAGAGAGAGAGTATTTTCACTTGTGTACTCACAGTGTTACATGAAGCTGAAGTGAGGGTACATGACTGCTTTGTTAATGGGTGTCTGTGAGTCGATCTTCCTGTTCTTCTGTAGCAATCTGAGGATGACTTGACATGCCTGTGAGTAGGAACCAATGCCTGTTCGTGTTTCTTCAATAGGAGATGAGGGACTAAATATCTAAGGCTCAGGATCTACAGTTGCAAAAAGTGACTACTCTCCCCTGCTGTCCCTCCCCACCATTCCCCCACTTTTGCCTCAGCAACTTGATACAGATGGCAAATCAAGCTGTTCATCATGGAAGTATGTCAAGTATGTCCTCCTCCAGTGAAGGGTGACAAAAAAAGATAAGAACTTTCTTTGATTGAGTCATCTCACCGTGTGCTGCGTCCCTTGAAGTCATAGCACCTTAAGTGTTTTTGAGCCCAATCCAATTACATACATTATACATTAATTTCAAGCTACAGGGAAGAATTGTTGTGGAAGACAATAATCCTTTAATAATTGGCTAGTTCATCATGCTAGCGAGGATAGTCCCAAGGATAATATTAAAACAAGGGATGCATTTTATGTCCCTAACAGGAACACTGCTGGTTAGGTATAAACCATGGGACAATGTTGGCAAATAACATTCTGTGGGCCAGGAGTGCATCAAGTTTGGCGACCTCACATAATTCCCAATTTCAACCTGAGTTGAGCTCTAATTAATCTGACTAAACAAAACACCTGTGTGGGTGTGCAGAATCTTTCATGGATCTTACTATATTAAATAAAATGAGCCTTTATTGATTCCCAGAAGGTCTATTCATGTGTTGCTGCAGAACAAGACAGAAATAAGTACAGATAAATATAGAAGTAAAAAAGAAAATGGAGGTTGCTGTATTAGACTGTATTAGTTTTAGCTAAGCCTAACTAATAAACTGGCATCTGAGTGTTCAGTAGGTTACACCATTACAACCATTAGTCGATAAATCGGTGGGTCGGTGGGTATTCATAAGGTGTTTTCTACCTATGTTTGACATTTCACAAATGAACCATATTAAGCTATAATGAAAGGTTTTTGGTTGCACGCCTTCATACCAGCACAGTATGTTCTTTCTGATGTGCCGCCTGTTGACATTGGTTATTTCCCGTCACCTGCACTCCCTCTGCACTGGCACCAACAACTGACTCCAACAAAACTGTCAGCACTAAGTCTCACTTCAGCAGAGAGGCTTTAGCTTCTCTTGGCATTGCTGGGCAACTGTAGCACTACCGTAGTATTTCACTGCTCAATCCCAGCAAGTGGAGCTGCTGCCCAGCGGCTCAGACTTTATCATCGTGGCTACTGGTGCTGCTCTGCAACCCGAGCAGCAACAGCTACCTGACCCTCTGTCTTGCTTTGTGCTTGTGCTAGTGCTAGTGGGTTCTGGCTCATAAAGTTAGAATATTACTCTGACAAAATGTTATACAATGTAGAGTAACCCGTACAATCCTCTATGCACACTGTGTACACAGGGAAATAACTTTCTAAGCTATAATCACAGGCTGTGTTGTGGTATTGCATAGCTTTCTGCAAACTTTTTACATTTGTTTAAGTTTACAAATAAAGGTTCCCTTCCAGCAATCATACCTGATACAAAATCATTCCATACATATACATTTTAATAACAGTAGGGTGAAAATATTACTGTTTAAAATATCAATTTTGCAAAGGGTCAATCTTGGTGACAAACGATAAATAAATGTGTTCCCATTCCCAATTCTGTCAGTATTTCACAGCGTATTTGCCTGCACATATATCATAATACGACTCAGGCGTCTTTTACTTTTCACTAGGTCCGCTCTGTCCTTTTTCCACTTCCATTAGCCCTGGTTTTTGGCGCGTGAATCCATGCAGTGTGGTATTGCTTCAGCTTATTATAACGGGGAAACAGACAGTGTAAATCATTCAAGGCTGGCTGTTTTCTTTACATAGCCATCCTTTACAACACACTGCCCTTCATTAATCATATTCTGCATGTTGTTCAGCATTGCTGATGAAAGTTGGGACGCATGGCCACCATGTGTTTTGATGATGTATTGACACATATACACACACACAATGTGCATTGTGTGCGTGTGTGCCATAGGAATACATTAGATTATTACATCCAACAGCACACATGCACCAACATAGACATCTATAGTACTTTAGCCATTTGCTGTAAACTTGCTTCTGGCAGCTGATTGAGGATAGAAGGAGAGAGAGCGAGAGAGCACTCAATCATCTGTCTCGCCCCTCTTTCTATCCCAGGGGATGGAGGCAACAGTTGGAAGTATGAATTATAAAATGATAAGAGGTTGTAAAATGGAGATAAATCCCGGTGATTACACAGCTCAGTATCTCACAAATTCCATTCCTCTGTCAATGATTCTTTATTGTGGTTGTGTGAAGGACGGCAAGCCTAATAATTCCCCTCATATGAAGCACGGCAGGAGAAAGCATTGTGATGATAGAGTTGCAATTACATTTTGCATCTCACTTTCAGGATTTTTTTAAAGGCTTTTCTTTCTTTTCTTCATTGTCTGATGGCACAGAATTCGACCACATCAAACCGTGTTTGTCTTCTACTTCCATCCCCTGGGGTGCCAGAGCTGCAGAAAGCCCAAGAGATAACAAGGGGAAAGACATAAAAGCACATAAACAACACACACCAAGGAGAAAGGAGAGGGCGTGTGTGCGCTTGTGGATGTGTGTGCATGAGTTAAGACTCGTACATGTCTATGCAGGTGACTTTGAGCATGCGTGTGTGCATGCATACTCACACTGAGAGTTAGAGTTTAGAGCATTTACCCAGACTGCAGTTCTGTGCCTCGTGGGCTAGCTGGCAGTGGCATCTGCACATACAGTTACATGCACACACACACCACCTCATCCAGCTTACACTAGAATAAAAAAAGAACTTTTGACCGCCGCCTCCCTGCAGCCTGTGCAGTTGGACAGCCAGTAACAGTCATTTGCTGTAGGTCCCCTGTCAGCTCCCTCTAAACAGAGGGTTTTATCACAGCATGGTGTGAAGCCTTAATACAACCAATTACCCAGTTCTAACAGATGTGGCAGCTGCTCTGCTCTTTTGCTCTTATAGATAGCCTTATTGCCTAGTGCACTTTTAAATAATTATGTGAAAGATGAGGGAAGACATTGTGCAAACATGCCTGTAAATAATCTATGTAAATGTTTTTCTTTCTTTTTTTTAATCATCATACTGTACACTGAGCTGGAACAGAGGCTCAAGAGGAAATCTTGTTTGCTCCACTCAGATTTTTCCCGCTGGCAAGTCTATTGAAACTGGTGACCTTCCGTCATTCCTGGCTCTGTGTGAAAATACCATCCTCCTCCTTTTTGTTTTTTTTAATTTCCTCTAGTTGGGTAATGTCACGTGGCGGCCTGAAGGACAGGACATAGTTCTGTTGTGCAGACAGGTGTCCTGACCTTCTGTCTGCACTCCCACGCCTCAGGGGACCTCTGTGAAATAGAGGCCAAGGCTTTAACCTAGTCTCTCATCTACAGTTTGTTTCTAAATGGAGCTACACTACAGATGTATGAATCACAACTTTTAAGCCTCATATGGAGGTATTTTGTTTTTATTTTATTGTCAGCCATCAAAGAATAATAAAAAAAACAAAATCAATGTTGCTCATCATTTTATTCAGAGGGCTCCTCATCTCCCCTCCCTTCACTCACAAATCAATAGTGCACACATATGCTACAATTAGATCTTAAATGGCCTCCCTCCAACACCCACTGGCCATGGCAAGATCGCATTATTCAAGTATGGAGATGAAAGTCCCCTCTGATCCACCAAAATAACATCTTGTGCAGTAATCTGTTTGTAGATTTGATTCCTTTGATGATATTTCCCCTGTTGTTGGCATTTCACCAGGGCATCATAGCGGTGAAAGGCATGCATGTTGGATGTTTAATTTTCTGCTGTTCTGATGGCAGTAAGTTAGTCCATCTGTAGAAGAATACCATGAATGACCATGAGAGCAGATGAAAGGTCTACAGCAACTTACAAGAAAAGAAAGGGACACAGGAATCAGAACAGCAAAGTTTGAAGAGGTTTTTCACATTTTACGGTACCAATGCCAATGCCGTGACATTGACACCGGTTCCTATACCAATTTTTACTCCTTAGGTTATTCAAATTGGGTATTAAATGACAAGGCATTTTTCGATACTCTGTACTTAAGAGGCAATTTGGTCGGTGCCTAAAAGGTATTGAATTTGGTATCCAGCCCTAACTGTTACCAATTTAATTCAATTCAATCTTACGTATAGTGTAAAATCATAACGGACGTTATCTCAGGACACTTTAAAGATGTAGTAATTCTAGATCACATTCGATGATTTACAAGGACCCAACAATTAGATCCATGGGCAACACAGCAATTACAATAATACCTATCTATTATAAATATAGAAATATGACTTATAATAATTATAACAGCGTGTAAGAAACAGAAAAAAAGCTGTACAAGCCCAATACTTTGGCACACTCTGTTACAGAGATCCCTCTTCTTTAAAGGTTGTATTAGCCTACTCAATGAGCCAAGTTATTTCCCAGACAATGAAAGACATTATTTTCTCTTGCACTCTTGCCCTTTAAATTACATGCACATTTTAAAAGGTTTTTGCCAAAGAACTAATGTGAAATCTTCTTGCAAATGTAGAGTACGCTATGCTGGAAAACCCTGAAAGCAATATGTGTTGATATATTGCATTATAATGAAGAAAAGCTTCTTTTTTTTCTCATTTTTGCATTCTGTTTTCAGTTTAACAGATTTTTAATACAAAAATAAAAATCTTGAGAAAATCTATTATTTATTAACAGTTTTTGGCAGGTTAATGTCTAAGTAGGTGTTATTTGAAGTAAATGAGAGTAGCCATGCTACAATATGCTGGCATAGTTTCCGTACAACATCGCTGAAATTGAATTATATTCATGCTCCTTATATCCACTTGAGTGGAAAAAGCCCTCTTGCCAGGTGAAGCCCTTATGCTATGAAGGGAAGTTATTCAGATGAAACTCTTGACCTCGGGAGTTCAGTCTCGCTACTACAATTCTTTATTTCCTCACAGTTGCTAACAATTAATTTTGTTATTTTTCTCAGTTGAAATCAAGATTTAAAGGTCCAATGACATGGTGCTCTTTGGATGATTTTAAATAGACTTTAGTGGTCCCCTAATACTGTATCTGAAGTCCTTTGACCTCATAAGGGGAAAAGATTCCAGATTGCCCATCTGAGCTTTCATTTTCTCAAAGGCTGAGCAGGATACCCAGGGCTCGGTTTACACCTGTCGCCATTTCTAGCCACTGGGGGACCATAGGCAGGCTGGGGGAACGCATATTAATGTTGTAAAACCCTCATAACATGACATTTTCCATTGCCATGGGACCTTTTAACATGAGTATCAGAAATGACTCTTTACACACACCGAATGCATGAATTGCTATGCAGTGGACTCCTTCTCTGTGTGGACATACAGCCGGTGCAGTCTGGACCCAGCAGGTTTTTTTTAGGGAAATGTACTACGTTTCGGCATTCTCGGGTTCTCTCTCTTCCCTGTACTTGTGCAGATCATCACCCACTTGTGTGATTGCGTGTGAGAAGGCATCGTGTTTGTACACTTCTGTACTTCACAGTGTGCATTTGTGCCTCCATCAGCCTGCCCGTGTGTGCATCAGTTGCCACGCGTTTGGCTGCCTGTGTGTGTTTCATGCCGAACATTGTCTTTTTGAAACACTAAGCAAATCTCCTCAATGTGATAATTGGCTCCCCGGGGTGCTTGTATCTTTGCTGCTCATCATCGTCATCCCCTCCAGAAATAAAGAGAGAGCGTGTTAGATGAGATAGGCGAAGTTTGCCGGGGAAACTGATCCCAAGTCCGCCTGAACTCTTTTTGGCAACAAGAAACTTTGAGGCAATGAGACATCGGGGGCCAGATCCGGTGCAACCTGGCTGCAGGCTGCTATCTGGTGTCTTCACGGCACCGGGGCCTTGTTTTGTCATCCATGATAAATGATGCAAAACATCAGCTTCAATTGCTGCAGTGTCATTGAGAACAATTGGGAGATTTTATTGTTTCTCTGCAGGAAAAAAACCCACTGAAATCTCAAAGGGAGTTGCCTGTGTTAAACCAGCCATGTTGGGTTATTAGTTACAAGAAGTGAAGCAGTTGTTTGAGGCTTGGGATGCTTCGCTTGTTTAGGTGTTTTTCATGTCACATAGACGACCTTAGTTGGTGGTTTGCATTGCTGGCACCTGAGTTGTGTAAAATGCAGAGCCCGAAGGCAAATAGAGACACTCATCTGGTCGATAGAGTCTCTCCGTCTCTCTTACTCCCTCTCATCCATATGTTGTTGCAGTCTCCAGGGTATTGCGGACCACATAGCAGATTGTTGGCCGCTTCATAGGGGAAACAGTGAGACAGCTGGGCACCCATCACAAGGCCAAACAGATGTTCAGGTGACTTAGAGAGGAAGTGAATGAAAAAGAGAGGAACAATGGGGGGGACGGGGGGATATTAGGATGCAGAGGGATAAGGCAGAAAAAAAAAATGAATTTGAAATGAGACTTCATTAGCAATACCCTGTCAGCCTCTGAGGTGGGCCAAATGCTTTCTACTATCCTTAGGACACAGGAGTCTGTTTCGTCTCCCATATTGATTCGCCCGCTAGTCTGCTGTAGGTCTAATGCCTTTGATCTCTTGATTATCTTTTTCCGAAATGTGGACGAGGTGCCTAAGCGGCTCAAGGATTCAGTGCTTTAATTCTGACGCACCCTAGGGAACATTCAGAAGTTAGAATGGAATCCTGCCCTGCAACCAAAAAATGAAACTTTTATCTTCCTTTTTTCTGTTCCACGTGATAATAGAAAAAGGAGATCCACAAACAAGTTTCACAGAGCCCGTGTCTCAGGGCCAAGCTTGATCCAATCAGAGCCTTTAATCTGACAGAAATCTGCATAGTGGCAGATGTAATATCAAAAATCTCCATTTTGTTAAGCTTCTCTACCCACACTGGTACCAAGGCCCTTTTTTTCTATACTGCATTTGTCAAATTAGACCAGACGAAGGTTCTTCGATTTCTCCCCCCAAACCCCTTCTCTTCTTTCTTGTGCCAGCCTTTGTTCTTTGGTTGCAGGTCTCATATATAATACATGAGGATTAGGAGACTTATCCGGTTCTGGCCATACTGGCTGTTATTCCCTGGAAAGGGGCTATATTTAAGAGTTGGATAGGTCATAGATTGCGCCAGGGGAGCTGATGACTTCTACCCAAAAGGTGGTGGCGGCTGAATACCAGTAAAACCTAAAATAGAACTCAACACAATTACATTGTAGCAGTGGCAAAGTAGCTGTAAAGGAATTACAGCCGATTTAGCCCTTAATGGAGGTTTGGGTCTAGTTTTGTCTTGTTGCTGACAACATCGTGCTCCAGTGTCTCTAGTGTCTAGTTACAGTATGTTTGAACATTGGCAAAAAAAGCATTTTACCCTTTACTCTTTTTATCTGTCTCTATTTCTACTAGAATAAATCTAATCCTGGCCCATTTTTTGCTTCTTGTGTTTCCACAGCTGGCACCACCTATATCTTTGGTAAAGGAGGGGGTTTGATCACATACACATGGCCCAATAATGAGAGGCCAAGCACACGGACGGACCGGCTGGCGGTGGGCTTTAGCACCACCATCAAAGACGGCATCCTCGTCCGCATCGACAGCGCCCCACGTCTGGGTGACTACATCATGCTCCACATTGTAAGTACTCACGTTTAACACCTTAATATGGCAGTCACTATACTGAAGTCATTTTTATTTAATTAGAATTAGGCTAAACATCGGGTTCAAGCTAATTAGGAACAGTTACATATCTATTTCAGCTCCTGTACATTACAACCCATTTATAAACCTACGCTGTTGTTATTGTTGTCCAGAAGCACTTATATGTTTCTAGCATTACAACCAAGATGATGATCACAAACACCTGTGAGTCATTGGTCAAGGTTTACATATTGCAGTCTTCAGGCCATATTCAACCCATCACGCTCAAACTGAATTATACAAAAAAAAATAGATAACTTACCACTCTGCTCCAAGTCTCTGCTTACTATCCTCTTCCAGAATAAACCTACTTCTCCACCACATTCGAACAGACTCCCAGCATGAATAATGGATGTGGCCTCCCCATACATATGCAGCCTGTTCCCACGAGTTGGCATTCTTGGCCAGTCGACGGTGCATCCATGCAGCATCTTAATAATCTCACTTTGAGACCTTGTGTTAGACTTGTTTACATAAGCATTAAGTATTTAAATGATCATCAACAGGAGCTGATGAATGCAGAGCGTCAAATCACTGCAATTGGGGGGATGTGGAGGCAGCTGTGCTTGGGGGAGGGGAGGGGGTAGTTGCTGCTGATGCCATGCAAAAAAAGATGTGGTGATGAGGAGGAGCTACAGTTGCTAAAGCAGATTGAAAGTCTTTTTCTTCTTAAAGAGCTCCCCTCATCTCCTGAGTGCCGGCCATGTGGTGCAGAAAAGCAGCCATCTGCTCTGCAAAGATGAGGGCCAACAACAAGCAGTTTGGAGCTGCCTTTACAGTATGCAGAGATAAAGTGAATGTGTGTGTGTGTGTGTGTGTGTGTGTGTGTGTGTGTGTGTGTGTGTGTACATGAGAGAGGAAGTGGAATGGCGTGGATAGAGAGAAAATGATGAAGATGTAAAGTAGCAATGTGGGGGGATGCCTTTCTGCATCCCTAACCGACTGAGTAATTGCAGTAACCCCTAAAGGAAGGAAAAGGAATGCATTTTTAATTCCGCTTTTTTAGATATCACAGCACAGCTAGCCAGGCAGGGTATCTCTTATAATTTGGCTGTGAGTCCTTGGGCGGGCCAATCTCTTGACGCTAATGAATGTATTAATAGCAAAAAGCCAATTCATTCAGAGAAGCAGCATGTTGTAAAAAACAGTGTTGTTCTGCATGGGTACCATTGCACTGCTGATATTTTACATGATTTATTAGCAGCCATGGGTGTACAAACAAAGTGGGTTTCATTTAATATTAACAGGGATTGTACCCTTAAACTATAAAATATTTTGCAAACGTCACAACACTCCAAGGCTCCACTTTCCCCACAACTACAGTTATTGAACCGAAACCAAATGAAGAAAGAGAAGGTAACATTAAATAATTAATTAGACGTTGAATGAATATTTAGCTGTGAGACTGGTGGATTTGGTTACATCTTGAGGAAATTAAACCACTGCTTGACCTCAGTTATAATTTGTTTGTTGTTGTTATCTGGATAATGCATCATCATTGGACTACGTTATTCTCCATGTCTGTAGTCGTGGGAATATTGAATCCATTGGGATGTTACCGCAGTACAGGTATTGTATTCGCAGTTAAAACAACTTTGCTGTCTCTACAAGTTTTATGTATGGCATAAAAGTAGCAGATATTTCAGACTTCACCGAAATGTCATAAGATAATAACTCCTAATGACAGACGTCAGATCTTCGCTGTCAGCGCTATGCATTTAGTAATGAGTCTGAGAGTAAAGGTTAAACGCATTACGCCTGTCAATTCTGGATATATGTCTAACCAAAGGTCTTATCAGGCCCACGGCCATTACCTTAGCCTTTGTAATTATTAGGTCACTACTGGAGAACCGAAGTGTAAAATAGAATTATAGACACAATAGGCACCCTATAACATTTCGATAGCTGAGTATAATGCATGGTAGAGTCAGCATAAGTATATATATATATATATATATATATATATATATATATATATACACTTTGTATGTCATGCTTTCAGTTTATTTTGACAGAAAAACGGCATACATTGCATTTTCCTTTCCCCGAGCGCAGAGAGAAACAGACATTTTGAGGCAGAACCTAATCACTGATTCCCTTCTTAGTCTCCCTGTCTTTTTTTGTTGCTTTCTTCATTATCTCCTCTCCCTCCTCTCCGTTTTCTGATTAGCTTACGGCTTGTTTGGCAATCATGAATTAAAATGCTGATTGTAGTGTTTACATTTTAACTGCTAAACACAACTGCATGCTTGGTTTGAAATCTGAGGGGCAATTTGGGGTAATTTGCAGAGGTGAGCACGACATTTTTGCCATCGCTGGTGTTTTCATTTACGAGTTCATTCCATTTCTGAGCTCTAATGTGGAGTGTAAAAACTGACGAGGACATCTTGTGTTTCATGTTGCACATAGTTAAGATAATCTGAATGCAATGCGAAGATAACAAACCAAGGTGTTTGTGTAACGTGGGTCAAAAGGGGTTGTCACAATGCCGCAGGTAACGTGTGTTTGTGGGGTATGTACATTTGTGAGTGAGTGAGTGAGTGAGTGAGTGAGTGAGTGAGTGAGTGAGTGAGTGAGTGAGTGTAAGATTAAATCCATGACAGAAAGACTCTTAAGCTGTGGGCTAGATGTGCAAGTTGTGATTCACACAGTCTCTCACCAGGGACTGCACATGACTGCAGGTGAAGATAACCCAAGATATACACACAAATAGAGAAATCCTTCAGAATCTTATCTCTACTACCTCATACAGGACAGATAACGATGCAAACTTAAAGAAACTGTACTGCTTAAAAGAAATTGCAGTAACCTTATTGCAATAAAAGATCTGCTGGTGTTTTATGGTGAATTTTATTGAAGGTACATTTTTTATCACAAAATTGTCTGAATATCAAGCTCCTATATTGTAAATAGTGAGATTAACATGCCTTTATTGAATATAAAGCAGGTCGAGGTGCTGTATTATTATTTTGAAGACTTATTCCATCAAGAAATGCCCACAGCTTATAATCATAGAGCTCAACAGTGCCGCCCCTCCTCCGAGAGACCTTGGGTTCCGGAAGTAAATTTCCCATTAATTTCTCCCATTGATGTGTGGAAAAATCTGTATATAAAGACTTTTAGACAATGCCTTAGGCTAACCAGCAGTCACCACGTGACTCATAAACATAAAACATATCATTTTGAGTGAAAAAATAAACGGAAAATTAAAAACACTCAAAGGTACAAGGCTGTGTACATATTTTCATTATCAAACGAAGGAACTGCTCATCCCATAATCCACCACTCCACCACTGAATAAAGGAAGCTAATGTTTGTTTGTTTGTTTGTTTGTTTGTTTGTGGGATTGTTCAGGATTGTGGGTAATGAAGTACTTATCAAAGACATTTATCTCAAAACAAGGTTGGTGCCTCATGAACTTTTGGCTATATGGGCTTATACAATCTCTTGGTCATGTGGTGGCCGATTTTACGTTTACTATCGACGGTTACGATTTTATAGCTTATACTCCAATTGTCAATGGAGAAATTGCATTGTATTTTCACTTCCATAACCGCTGTTGCCGGGACTGTTGAGCTCTATTTACAGTGCTGTTACAGTTGTTCCCCGGCTGCAATTACGTTTGTGTGAAGCCGAGAGCTAAGATGTGGAAGACCCGGAAACGCTGACCAATCAGAGTAGTTTCAGTAGGGGAGCTTGAAGAGACAGGCACTCAAAAAGGGAGGTTTCAGACAGTGGGTGAATACAGGTATTTCCAGACATGATAATGTATAAAAAATTATGTATTTTTTACATTAAAGCATGTATGTAATGTATGCATGTAAATATTCTAGTAGCAACCCAAAACACAAGTGGAAACTTGAAAATGAGCATGATATGGGACCTTTAAAGGAAAATTGCCACCGTTTTTATTTCTTGGAAGATGCAATCTTGTGTCTGAGGTGTCATCCTTTTTTATCACCAGTTGCTGGAAAATCTGAAGGTAGATAGGACGATGACATGCAACAAAGTCCTGGCCTGTGTTTGATTATAGGACATGGCAGTAACACTATGTGTACCTCAGCCACCAGAAAGACCCTATATAAAACCCTTTTGCATGGTCTGAACACTACAGTCTGAAATAGCGTGAGGCGAGGACGAGCTATAGCCTGGTCCATCACGGCTCCAGTGATGGACCAGATAAACTCACTTCTGTGGAGGACGTAGTAGGTGATCAATTGGAGTCAGGTTAAGTTGAAATTGCGAATGCTCCATCGTCTTTCATGTCTGGCCTCTCTCATGGTTTGCAATTAGGGTGGGGTGGTGTGACTGCAAGACACCTGACAAGATAAAGCCTCTCCAAGTATTGCAACACATTCTCTGTTAACAGGTAAAAGTGCAAGTCATTACATTGAAAACTCCAATTGTCAGTTTTTGGATAATCTGACATTTAAATTCTTAAAAAACACAGCTCAAACTCTAAACCTTTCATGTTTGTAATGGCTGGTTTTAACATTTCAGTCTTAATTATGAAAGATGAATTTAAAGTTGTGCTTTAAATTTCCCTCGGAAAGTAGTCACCTTTTTATGGTTTGTGTTTAAGATATGAAATCCCCTTTCTTGGTGATGATAGTACAGAAGTCTTCAAAAATTCAAAACCAAATAGGTAGACAGATGCTCCAGATATGTTGAACATGCTTCGTCCAATTTTCCATCACCCTAACATACTGTACATTACACGCATACATACAGTAATGCATGTATATTTTAATGTATTAATGCAGGAGTGCAGATGCATACTTCATTCAGTTCTTCACTCATTCCTGTCTCTCCCTATCCATCCATCAGCTGCTTCTTTGTCTGAATGTGTTTATGTCCAACATTGTCTGTTTCCAATCTCCCTCCCTCCCTTTCTCTCCCACTCCCTCTCCCTCTGACAGACGTAATGTGAGATGTTTGATGTGTACCTGTGTGCATCAGCGTGTATATGGCCAGCAATGTGTTGCCTCTATCGAGTTACCCTACCTCGGCAGGGAAAGATAGATATTATCGCAGTTATGGCTCATGGCCTCTGATAACATTACAGCTTCTTATTTGAGTTTGTATTTCCTTACCTCCCACGTTTGATTCCCCCCACGGAAATAAAGAGCTGGGAAAATATAACTTGTGGCTGTTTTCACAACTAGTTGTATGCATTACAGGCAGTCAGGATTATTGTAACTTTGTTGATAACTAAGTGTTTATCTAAAGCTGAGAGTTATTTTTATCTCTGCTGCGTTAGTATTACAATTTTCCAGGTGATACAACAGACTGCATTATTTCATCTCATGGCTGTGTTAAACTAATAACTAAATTGTAATTATCATTACAAGAATATTATTGGCGGGTGGTGTCACAGGTTGTGTGTGTATATGTTAAACCTTTACATGCTACAGTAGGTATGGGCAACTGTGAAACACTGAATGATCAGAAAGGATCATTCATGGTTGTTTTTTATTTGGGATTTTAAGGTTGTTTTTGGTCTGCGAGTGGTTTAAAAAGTCGGACAAATTGGATTTGACAGACGATACACAATTAGCTTGACAATTATTTCAATGTAATGCTATTCTTTTTTATGATTGCTAATCTAAAGGTGGCTGTGGCACTTTTAGAAGCATTTGAAACTAGATTATCTTGCCTGTAATCAGTGGTGGTAAAATGTTTGTGTAGTCTTGGCCGGATTAACCTGTGGGGGGGGACTCAGGGCAAAACTTTGCCCTGGTTGTGTGCAGAAAATTAAACTTTCATCGTTCTTTTACATGATTATTACCATCATTTCCCTGATCCCATAATATGCAAGTGTTGTGGCATTACGTGTGTATGTGACGTTGCAATGTCTATGAATGCACACTGTTAATGTGTCCATTATGGAGACAGAGAAGGCATTGTATCAAATTCAGTGTGTAGATAAGTTCCTTAGGCAGCAGAAAATTAAACTTTCATCGCTCTTTTACATGATTATTACCATCCGACCCTTCCCCTTTAAGACAGGTAGCTATGTGGGCAACGTGTGTATGTGACGTTAGTCCGACAGGGTTTGTTATGGGAAGTGAGGCTCTCAGTGTGTAGATAAGTTCCTTAGGCAGCAGCTGCCGCTGACACAGTTTTCAATGGGTAGTCAGTGAAGCTACAGTAGAGAGTGTTTTACGAACTAAATCACCTGATTAATGCAACATAATCACAACGTCTCCCGGCCATTTTCCTCCGCAGAAAGCTGCTACAAGCCAGGCTAAAGCTAATATAGTCAGCCTGAAGAAACAAGCAGAAAGCTGCTACCAGCCAGGCTAACGCTAATAAAGTTAGCCTAAAAAAACAAGGGGTCCGTCTGTCTCAACTAACGTTACTTTCCCTCTCCAAAACCAGGAGAGTAATTTTAGTCACAGCACTTACTTGCTTTGGTCTTTGTAAAGCATTAAAGTTCAACAAAGAATGGTTCACATTAGATGTAGATGCATTCCCCTACAACATCACCGCAGTGGTTGAGAAGGATATATTATTTCCAAATAGAGCTATTCATGTCCTCGTTTAAAAATAACTTTTTTATATCGCAATATTCTATATCGCAGTGAAAAAAAATATCGCAATGTCAGTTTTTTCCAATATCGTGCAGGCCTACTCCAAATGGTCACTGCAGACCCGATGGTCTGCAAGGCTGTAGCTGTTCCACAACTAGCCACAACTTCAGCCTGTCTGTATCCAAAGATAACGTCTATGAAAACTGTGCAAAGTTTAGCTCAACATTTCATTGGGCACAATTCGGAAAGGTGCAATTAAAAATCTACTGTTTCGCTTTCTGTACTCCAAAACAACAAACTCCGCTGAACTGCTCCCTCTTGGCTTGCGTTCCACACTACCACCTTCTTCCCATAACGTAGGCAGACACCGGTAATAACAATCTGAGCCTGTCAGTGGAATAAAACAGCACTTTTAGTGGACATACATTGAAGGTGCATATTTACCCCATAGGATTACATTGCAGCTCAGTTTGTGTCCGCTGGTTACAGAGTTCTCGCTAAATACTGAACCATTTTAGGCACTTAGACACAAATGCATGGGAAAATAGAGTCCAGGTTGAAAAATACTGAAATTCCCTTTTAGAGCATCAGTTTCTGCTTTGCATGGCTGTAATCCAGATGTGTATAGTGCCTACTAGTGGAAAAAATACATAAATTTAAGTTTGACTTGCTTAAAAGGTGTTTGTGTTGTTGTTTTCACAACCTTGATGGTTCTCTTGTAAGATTATGTATTATATATTGCAGTAATATAATTATTCTTATTTTACTTGTAACCACCTCACAAATTTTTCCAATGTTATAAGTTTGTTTTATTTAATCTTGGTCATAAAGTAACCCCAAGAAAAGGGTGTTTTTAGGGAAATCTTCATTCTCACGTGAAAAAAGTGAAATCACACTTTCTAGGCAAAGGGTATTGTATTGAATATTACAGAAAAGAAAGGGAAAAAAAATGTCTGTGCTCCTCTGTTAAAGCATTGCCTCTGACGTTTGTGAGTTGACACTTTATAATCAAGGACAGTTGTTGAGAATGTGGTGCCATTAATAATTAACAACTTAGACAGGCACCTTGGCTTTAGCTGCAAACAGAGAAAAAGATCCACGGACACACCTAAATGAACATTACACCAAAACCCTTTTTGTGTCTTGGATTGTCTCGTAAAGCATGCATGGATACACAAAAACATATGTAACACAAGCGCTAGAGCTCTTTAGTTCTCCCTCTCTCGCTCCAATATAAGCCCGCCCACACTCTCACTCTCACATATTCTCTCACTCTCTCTACTACGGCCATGTACATATATAAACACACATAACAAACACACATCACAGGCTGCTTCAACAAATTCTCACACCGCGGTACACTGGCACTGACACTCCAAACCTGATACTAGGGCTCTTCAGGGACATCTGCCTGTCAGTCATCCATGTCAACCAAAGGCACTTTGGGGGGAACAGTTTACACACACGCACACACAAACACACACACACACACACACGTCCGTAGAGCAACAGCAAGTAATAACTGCTCAAGTTGGATAAACACAGTGACATTATTACAATGTACCCATGTGGTCCTCGGCCTTAGCCGCAGCCTCAGCGAGTTATATTTCATGGATTAAGATGAAAAATTCAATGAGGAACAGCAGTGTGCCTCTCTCTCCCTACTTTGCTCTCTGACAGCTAGCCACCCCCTCTGGGGGTTGCTCATGTTTTCACAGCTTCATGGTAGAACATGAATCCCATTCTCACAGTGATGAAGAGACAGAAAGAGAAGATGAAAGAGACAGAGAGGGGAGCATCGTGTACATACAGAAGTAGAACAAATACAAGAGGCTGAATGAAGAAAAAAAAGCCAGGGGAGGGGGAATAAGAAGAGGTAGGAGGAAAGGAGTTGGGGGGAGATAGAGAGATGTGGGTATTATAGAATTCAGAGCAGGATCAGAGACAAACTTGGCTCAGATAGGTCTCAGCACATTGACTGTGAATTCAAAATTCTGTCTCACTCTGATGCAACGTCTCCTCCCTCCCCGCTACCAGCTTTCCCCCTCTTATCTCTCACTCCTTCTTATCTCGCTCTCTCTGCTACACTGCCTCAGCACTATTGTTTTCATACTAACCGCTAGATTGGGTGCTGGTAGCTGATCGGTCAGTCGGTTTGAATTCAGCTGCATTGCGAAAAACTCTCTCTAGTAAAGCTCCCGGTAGAGGCCGAGGTTATATTCACAGAGGTGTGGACAGAATGTGGCCATTTTAGTGGCGGCCATTTTAAATGCAGGAATCTGTCACGTAATCATTTATCTACTTCTTATGTCATAAGAAGTTTGAGAATATTAATCCTACACTAGTCAGTGTTTGGTAAGTTACTGAAAAAAATTTAATCAATCACTCATTCCTTGTTACTACAGAAGCATCTTACTGCCATGCCTCTAAAAAACCACATCAGCTTCCTACTATTTTCGGCTTCACCAGTGCTTAAAATGGGCCAGCACTTTTGAATTTTGTCGAGTACCCTCACTTCTAATTGTTATTACCAGTATACCAAATATATAGACCAAAATAGGCTAATATAATTTTAATTATTGGGGAAAACCAAGCAACTGAATGTAAATCAGACATTTAGCACCTTACAATCAAAAGGAATGATCCTTTGTTTCATAACCACAATTTCAGACAATTCGACTTTGAGATTGATAGTCAAATCAGGCTTCTATGATGAAATAGTCGACTATATGTGGTTACCCTTAGAAGATACTTTATACAAGTTAATATGAATATAAATATATCCAAGACACATGCAATGGTCATGGCATGAAACCGCTGAATTAGGATACTAGCACCTTTTTTGGTCCAATTCCAGCACTGGAATTCACCACACCTCAGACCACCATTGGAAAAAAAACAAAACAAAAAATCAGGAAAATGTGAACCTGTTCTTAAGCCTCATTACCATCACGATATTACCGCTGCATGCAGCGCTCATTAACTCCAACCAGTGAAAGAAAGATAAATAGAATCAAATACTGGACCGACCTAGCTTCCTGCACCTAAACGTTCAATGACGTCATCCTGTATAATAAGCCATTTTCTTTTGTTTACTGAGAAACAATGTGAGATTCCGTGTGGGGAAAGAATGAAATTAAATGAAATCAAATATGCCATGAGTAGATTTATTAATGGTCTTATCTATACCTTGGTCAATAACAGCAGAACCATGTCTCAACCCAAGCATGAAGAACTTAATCAAATGGTGTAAATAAGCCATACTCATTAATATATCTCATCTGTCTACTTAACTCATTCAAATATGAGTTTCATGTTATACCAGTATGCTAAGTTGTCACGTTTTAATGTTTCACGTTCTAACAAGATATGTAATATATTGTTAGAACTTAGATACGATTTTATGTAGTGATAACAACAAGATATATATTTTTAGAACGTAAAAAGCATCTTTTCATTACTATCTAAGTTTTCACGTTTTAATTACTGATTCATTTTTTTCTAGCGTGGTAGCAATTCGCTTCCGTATTATTACACATTAACAAGCACTTACTTTACTAACTACTCAACCGCAGAATAATAAGTCATAATACTTTATGGTTTGTTTCTTTCAAAGCTGCCACACACACCTGTCACATTGTCTGTATTCAATGTAGAAATTAGAAAACTACACATTTTGGATATATTTAGTGTCCATCAATACCTAGGTCGTCACAGTAAAGCTGCGGGGTCCTCCAACCAGCAAATCTGAGCTGGAGTTTGTTACTTTAGAGTTATTGGAAAGCACAAAGAGAGCAGACGTGAAATAAGTTAAAACAAGTTTAGATAAATGACGTTATAGGAGACCATAAGTGAATATTGAGGATGTGGAAGAAAACCTATTCTAAGTACACTTGCTGGATATTCATGCTAGCTGTGTAATGCTAACAAATTGATGTTTAAAGGCATAATCTCACATTTAGGAAAATAATTGTATTCACTTAGTCACTTGAGAAGATAGAGACCACCGGTAAGCTTAGCTAGGAAAACAGCTAGCCTGGCTCTCGCCAAAGGTAACCAAAATCTATGTATACAGACACCATTTAAGCTCAGGAATTAATTTATTAGATCTTGTTTTTCGAATCTGTACCAAACAATTACATGTTGGGCTGGTTCTGTCAACAGATATCAAGTTATTGAATCAGTAGAGAAGCAGAGATGGTGATAGATGCTCTCTTGAGATCAAAGCAACTCACTTCAGTCTGCATCATCACTATTTTTTATAATTTCCTCCATTTACCCAGCTCCAGGAGCTACGCTATGTGTGTTTGAGTGATGAGCGGGACAGTTTGTGACGAGCCACCTAATGAAAGATCAGAGGGATTTAGAATCGATTGAGGTGTATCTCCAACACAAGACTAGGTGCTATCTCAGTTCCAAAGACACTCCTTAATCCCTCCGCGAGGCTCGGCGTTACCCTGTTACAGCCCCTCTGTGCTCCTCTCTCACCTGAGCCGCCACAGGACAAAAAGATGGAGATTGAGAGTGAGAGTGGGGGGGGTAAAACCAACAAAAAAAAAAAGAGATTCCAATTTTAGGAAATTGACTCCCATTTTGGATTATTGACAAGAAATGGGGGGGTGATGAATTGCGGGCATGCTCAAGTGATAAACGTCAACATTAGAAAATAAATCTAGCGGAAAGAAGGCAAAACTAAATCTTCCACTTTCAATAGCAGTGTGGCAGATTGGCTTTTTCACAAACACACACACGTATATACACTTATGTGCACACTGCAAATGTATTCATGGAGGATTAAGCGACAGAAAGATGTTGTTTTCTCTCTCTCTCTCTCTCTCTCTCTCTCTCTCTCTCTTTTGCTGATACAAAAAAAAGTAGGGGATCAAATTTGAGTGCAAAGCTCCTTCACAGATGGAGTGAAATGGGAAAGTGAGTACCTGTGCATTTTTTTGAGTTTGTATTTATTTAATCCTCCCATTATTGACTCTCACCATGACAAAGCTCTATTGACAAGGAGACAAAGCACTATATCACTTATTTTATGAAACTTGGATCAGAAAAACAATCTATAGCGATAAAAGAAATTTCCTACTGAATGGCTTGTATTTACAATTATTATAAGCACTGAATCACTAAAGGTTTATGAGTGTATCTAGGAAGTTGTATTGATCCTCAAACATTCTGGGCAGGCAGTGGGGCAGGGGGCCAAGGACATGACAGCCAAGTCTTCCATCTCTACAGTGGTGCTCAAAAGTTTACATACACATGCTTAAGTTGACTAAAAAGAGGAATAAAAAAATCATGTTTTGGAAATTTATTTTAATACCTAAATTAAAAAATGAGGTAAAATCCAACCTTTAAGGACACCAATTTTCTTTGTGAATGAATAACGTATTGTAAATAAATAAATGTTCTTATTTAAAATACAGGGGTCATAAGTATACATACCCCTATGTTAAATTCCCATAGAGGCAGGCAGATTTTTATTATTAAAGGCCAGTTATTTCCTGGATTCAGGATATTATGCATCCTGATAAAGTTCCCTTGGCCTTTAGAATTAAAATAGCCCCACATCATCACATACTCTTCACCATGCTTAGAGATAGGCATGGTTTTATTTCAGTTAGACTAATACCTGGTTTGATTTGCATTGAGAGATGATTTTATAGAAAGTATCCCATGCCTATCTCTAAGCATGGTGAAGAGTATGTGATGATGTGGGGCTATTTTAATTCTAAAGGCCAAGGGAACTTTATCAGGATGCATAATATCCTGAATCCAGGAAATAACTGGCCTTTAATAATAAAAATCTGCCTGCCTCTATGGGAATTTAACATAGGGGTATGTATACTTATGACCCCTGTATTTTAAATAAGAACATTTATTTATTTACAATACGTTATTCATTCACAAAGAAAATTGGTGTCCTTAAAGGTTGGATTTTACCTCATTTTTTAATTTAGGTATTAAAATAAATTTCCAAAACATGATTTTTTTATTCCTCTTTTTAGTCAACTTAAGCATGTGTATGTAAACTTTTGAGCACCACTGTACATTTCTTGTTCTGCTCCTCCATTGCCCTCAGCCATTTCCTCTGTCTGTGTGGGGGAAAAAAGCAACATATATTTCTATTTTTAGTGTGAGCTCCAGTTCTGCAAAGCACTCCTTCTGTGCCCAACCACACAAAAACACACATACATTCCTGTCAGGTCAAAGCTGGCTCGTGAGACGTGTATGCATGTGTTGTTTCTGTCTAGTAAATCGTTTTTGAAAGGGGTTACTTTAAGGGTTGAAGCCAAGGAAAATGGAAGGAAGAATATATTATTATTATCATTGTTATTATTATTATACTGTAGTTCCTACTTTGAACTACAGTATTATATTCAATCAATACGTGATCCTTGCAGTATTCTGGTAATTATGTTTCCTTAATTTTCTGCTGTTAACTTTCCATGCACTTTATCTCAGAGTAACGTCTAGTTGTGTGACTTTGGTTCATTCTCAGCAGAAAAAAATTGACAACTATTTTATAGGGCCCATAATTTCCTTTTAATTAGAAATGTACTAACATATTCTGTCATTTCTTAGGAAGACTCTTTAAAAGGACTGTATTTTCATACTGTTTAATGGAAAAATGGAAACAGTTGAACTGGTGCGTGGGCTTCAGTGCTGCTCAGCTGAATATGCAAAGATGTAAAATGTGTCCATCTGTATAGTTTTACATTTTAGGCAAGCATTGAATGAATGCATGAATATTTGTCTCCATGGCTTTGAATGGAGTTTTGTCAGTTTTGGGATTTTTTTTTGGAGTTCTTTCAAATAATTTTCCACTGGAAATGCAGTTACATTGCAAACCAACAGTCACCTTTTTACTGCTTTTTCACATTACTTTCATTGTCATTTCTTCATGTATTTGCAAACATAAAAAAATGAAATGATGATCCTCAAAGTGCCAGTTGTTGGTAAGAATATCAATCAATAAAACAGTATGGTACAGTAATTGATTAAAAATGAATAAATAAATTAGAAAGGCATTAGACCAGGCAGTAGATATTATTGGTTTGCCTTATGGGAAATGTAGGATGCAGGAATTTTGGAACTTGACCCAACTAAAAGTCACAATGTCTCAGCCTCTGCTACATCGATTTTAACAGTTACTCTTTTATCAACCTTTAAACTTTACGGAAGTACAATACTAAATCACTGGAGGGCTAAAGTGTTACCAAAAATTATAACATCATAGATCATTTCCTTTAATGTTGTATAATGTTCTGTTATATATAAAGAGTAAGATTAGGGTGAGGGCTCATCAAGTAAGTATAGTCAGATGCAGTGTGGGAAGCTGTGTGTGTTAAATGGGTCGTTGCCTGATAACCAGCCCTCCGTCCTACCCTCTGGAAGATCTAAGCCAACGGCCATGGCAGTATGAGTCAGCACAAAGGTGACAGATGTTAAGACTTTGGACATGGGTGAAAGCATAGCTCTCTTGACCCACCGTAACCTGCCCTCCCTCCATCCCCTCGGAATTTTACAAGACCCCTTTGATGAAGTTAGTTTGAAGGCTGAAGGCACATAGTCAATTCATTCTGCCCACATTATCTTTAATTTATTCCGATCTTGCTAGAGCATGCCAGACTGACCAAAGACGAGAAAGAAAAGGCAGACGTCCTTCTTTCATTTTATAACCCGCTCATAAACTTTGCAGATTTCACTTAATAATACAGTACTCATCATATTTTCTGTCTTCCTGATAAGACTTGTATGTTCTTTGATAAATCACCATTCTTCACATGCACATGATGCAGTTGCACACTTAAAAAAAGAAGAAAGAAAAAGACTTGTTGCTGTTTTGTACATGCACATGCGTTGGCAGTTTTCCAGCAGGCTTCTGTCTGTACAGCAATTAATGTCATTTGGAGCGAAGAGGGACCTCATGACTCATTACATATGCCTTTCGCTCGGAAAAGCCTCTAAGGGACCTTCTCCTCTTGTGTGCCAATGCTGCCACTCGGGGGATGGCACAAGTTGGATAACACTCTAATTATAAAATTCACTATGAAAAATGTCTACTGCAGTGCTGGCAGGAAGGAGATTAAACCTTGTTTTGGCTTTAATTTATTTGAGCTTCTTGTGCCCACAGACTCTGTAGTTATTGTATGGATACTGTGGGGTTTTGCCATTTGTGCAAATGTATTAGCAAAGCTATTGCAGAGGAGTGCTATTGGTGGTAAGTAAAAAAAGAAAAGAAAAAGTCATACCAACAACTAAGGAAAAAGGATTGATTTTGACAGTGGCAGCCATGTATTTTTCGACATTACACAAAGTGTAATTGACATTATTTCCCGAGCTTGGCTGTCAACTTCAGCATAAGGGGGGGCTATAACCTGTGTCAACAGTCTTGCTGAACGGTTAAGGAGGCCCATCTGTGCCTTGCATGGCTGATCCTTGTGGACCCCTCCTCTTGACTACTGTAACCTGTTCACGGTCCTGGTTCAGTGGAGCGCACACAGGCAAAGGGCGGGCATGAAGGGGAGAGGGAGGTAGAGAGTGACACAGAAGACAGAGACAGTGATGGCTCGAAGAAAGGGATTGTTGATAGGGAGAGAGAGCAGCAAAAAAAGGGCTAGATATATGGAGAGAGAGGAAAAACAGATAGAAATAGGTAGAGAGAGGCAGCGCAGTGTGTCTAATCTCCCTTCAGGGGCGGTGGTGTAAGGACACCTTCTGTGACAGATAAACTCACCCGACATCGGGCCCAGAATGACAGACACCCACCACTGGTGGGAAGTAATTAGGGACATTTACTTGAGTATTTTCATTTTTTGCTACTTTATAGTTATAAAAATATCTAAGTACATCTTCTGCCACTTGGCCCAGAGTAACCACAGCATCAGGCAAAGAGAAAGATGCAGCACCTACGTTTGTTTCCACACAGCTTTGGTGAAAGAAGAAAAAGAAGATGGAGGCGGGTGGGCAGGGGAGCTGGGAGGTGAAAAGAAAAAGAGTGAGTAGAGTAATGTTTGCTCCACTGTGGTGAACACAGATGGAGAAGGAAGCAGCAGGAGGTGTTGTTTTCATTCTTTTTTCTCTAAATCTCTCCTTTCGCTCTGTTTAAGATTGTTTAGGTCTTAAAGGAGCGCCAGAGTAGCCATCTGAGCTGTTCGTCACAGCATTTTTTTTTTCCTGCCTTTTCATTGAGATTATGCACGCCAGAGTCCATGCATGAACAAGCTTTCGATCTCCCCTAATTCCTTTGGAATTTGACATAGGGGAAGGAAAAATTGCCTTTGATAACCTCTGCAGTTATGTGTTTTTGCCAGGCTGTGCCTCGCATTGTCTTTTTCTGGAGCTTAGTCTTTTAAAAAAAGAAAAAAACGGTCAGGGACAGCCTTAAGAAAATTTGATTTTGTATTTAAAAAGAAACCTATTACAGATCAGGATAGCCATAGAGTTTACCTTCTCTGACACAAATGTGACATCCTGATGTATGAAGTCAATGCTTCTGAAAACTGAGGGTGACAGATTTTGTGTGTGTGTGTGTGTGTGTGTGTGTGTGTGTGTGTGTGTGTGTGTGTGTGTGTGTGAGTGACACAGCAATGAGTCCCCCTGCAGTTTTGTTGAGAAGCGGCGGCACACGCTGACCTGGGACGGACCTTGTGAGTCACTGTGACATTTAAAAACAACCTCCCACTGTCTTGCAAGATAGACAATATATTTGTCACTTTCTCTGGCCCGCTATTCTCTGCCCTCTGTGAACTTCTATGGAGTTATCACTGAATAGAAAAAGATATAGATATGTAAGTGTCAACACACCTATCTAGATCCATGTTTCTTTTTTAGCCCTGTTACTACATGGGGCAAATGCATGCATGTGCAGACAGGATTTGGCACGTTCTCGCACACCACTCTCACATTCGTCGGCAACATCACAATTTTCCCACCTGTGCAATTAGAAATGATTAGCCAAATAAAAGCACGGCAAATAAACGCATCGGCTTCTTTGATCGCACACTCTGACATGCACACGGAAAGGCGACGGCTCCTAACATGCAAGAAGTCATCGGCAAAGTCTATCATCTGGAGTCTCTGATTAACATTGATGGCGTTTCTCAGAATTACATTGGCATCCCCTTACATTCCAATCACCTAAATTTCATGCCTCCTCTCTGCAGGCAGCCCTGTTGATTGTGAGAGAGGAGAGCAACTATGAGTGCTATCTACTGAGCCTTTGATATGCACTTATCTTTTAGCAGTTTCATATTATGGAAATGAAAATTGCCTTTAAAAAAAAGACTGGTGCTTTATTACTTTTGGGCCAATTAATTTAATGAAAAATAATGCCTTTTCGAAACAGCGAGGGAAACATAATTATGCAGAATAATTGACAAAGATGGACAAGCATGCAGGAAGGATGTAAGTAGACATAAATGGAAATGTACCATTATTCTGTATTTTGTGTTGATATACTGTATATAATACTTGATGATCTTTTTTTCCAACAGGAAAACATTTTTTTTAAAATATCCAGATGTATAGAGGGGACTCAGTTTGCCCTGAAAGTGTCCAAAGCATTCAGGAAGTAGGGCACTTGCTTCAACGTTCCTTAAAGTGGGAGAGACAGTCCGACCTAGATTTCCTCCTGTTTATTCAGCCATTTTAGGTGCCCGCTATTCATGTCTCCATTTCAGTGCTTCCCTTTTCTCTGTTTTCATATTTTCTGCTCCTGAACACAGCCACTTTTGTTTAGTTAGTTTGTTCTTTCTTGCTGTATTTCTTTTTCCCTTAGTTGCCCTCTGTCCATATCACCTCCCAGTCTCAAAACACGCATGAAAGTAACTCTAAACGGCAGTGACACATTCAGACAGCTGCTGAGACGACCCACGCTGCTTAGCAGCAGGGGGTCTGATGGCCTGACTTATCTCAGAAAAACCTGGTGTATCCACTCCCAAAAAAATTTTACGCTAAAAACAATCACCTCATTTATACAACCCTGTGTTCATCCTCCGCTCGTAACTTCAATGCAATGTAGCTCCATAATGTTATAAGGACAGCTTAACCATCAGTCAAACTGTTGCTTCTCAAACGTTTTTAATCAATCGTCAGAGCTCATCATCTTTTAATGTATTCCAGGGAGTTTGGTTCAGTTCTGGTTGATCTAACACAGCTCTAATGCGCCCGATGTGGTCATGAATTTAAAATGAATAAAATGCAAAGTGAGACTTGGACTGTTGACCAGTATCAAGCTGACATGACAGCCATGCACACAAAGATGGCATATGTTGCCCAGTGTGGCTTCTGAGCTATCGCAGCAGGAGCGTTTTGACTCTGCTGCTGCATTATGCCAATTCAGGTATTCACTCATACATTATATCTGCCCGACGTCGCAGCACAGCGCACAGAAAGAAATGTAAAAAATGTAAATGTAAAAAAAATACTGTGTAAACATCCTGCATTTAAAATCATACTTAAAGCTAAAGTGCGTAATTTTTGCATTCTAATGTAATCTAGTAATGACATTAAAACAGTCCGCGCATCCTCATGATACAAGTCTTCCGTGATTGCGCACCAGCGTGGAGGAGGAGCGGCAGGCTGTTGCTTGTAGCCAAGGAGGACACGGAGGATTTAAAAAACATGGAGTCTTCAGAAAAAGTAATTATCTTCGCTCAATTTTCTGCGCGAAAGTCGCCAGATGGCACCATTTTCTGAACACAGCCATACTGAGAAATACAGAGAGAGTTGTGTGGAGCTAATAGTCTTGATTAGCATTTTAGCAACTCATTTGGCAATGGCTTGAATGTAACGGACATTCATTAATATCAAAAAGTTACGCGCTAAATTTTTAAGTAAAAGTACAGAATGGAGACAGAACTAAATGTGCTGAAAGTATCAAAAGAATTAAGTACTGGTTCTGCAAAAAAATGTCGATTGTATCTGATAATATCATTATGCATGAGATTATTAGATTGTCAATAATAATGCATTTAGACAGCATTGTACTGTTGTAGCAGGAGAAGTGAAACCACTGAACTAGTTTAGTCCAGAGGCTCCTTACTGCAGCCTCAAAGGGTCACGAGATGAATATGGGGTGTTATGATATTATGAATAGGGGAGGAAAAAAGATGAATAAATGAAAGTGTTCTACTGCACAAATTTGTATTAATCCTTTTGGACTTTTCTCTAATCTTTGCTTTTCTTGGGTAATATTGGATGATTTAACCTTTTAAACAGCTATTTAACAAAACCGTCTGAAAAATGGAGACGGCTAATGTCTCTTTGGTGGAACTGATAATAACTCAAAACAAGTTTGGAAACCACTGGTTAAATCTTAAATAATATAAAACTTACAGTATGTCAGAGAAGTAATTACACCTGTAAAATGCATGTAGTGTGATAAGTACACCCTCTGTAATTTACAAAGACCCAACAATTCCAGTAATTCCCAAGGACAATACTTACTCCACCACTGTTGGAAGATGACAAATCTGTTTGTACAGGTATTGTTTTTCTATACAGTGGTGCTCAAAAGTTTACATACACATGCTTAAGTTGACTAAAAAGAGGAATAAAAAAATCATGTGTTGGAAATTTATTTTAATACCTAAATTAAAAAATGAGGTAAAATCCAACCTTTAAGGACACCAATTTTCTTTGTGAATGAATAACGTATTGTAAATAAATAAATGTTCTTATTTAAAATACAGGGGTCATAAGTATACATACCCCTATGTTAAATTCCCATAGAGGCAGGCAGATTTTTATTATTAAAGGCCAGTTATTTCCTGGATTCAGGATATTATGCATCCTGATAAAGTTCCCTTGGCCTTTAGAATTAAAATAGCCCCACATCATCACATACTCTTCACCATGCTTAGAGATAGGCATGGGATACTTTCTATAAAACCATCTCTCAATGCAAATCAAACCAGGTATTAGTCTAACTGAAATAAAACCATGCCTATCTCTAAGCATGGTGAAGAGTATGTGATGATGTGGGGCTATTTTAATTCTAAAGGCCAAGGGAACTTTATCAGGATGCATAATATCCTGAATCCAGGAAATAACTGGCCTTTAATAATAAAAATCTGCCTGCCTCTATGGGAATTTAACATAGGGGTATGTATACTTATGACCCCTGTATTTTAAATAAGAACATTTATTTATTTACAATACGTTATTCATTCACAAAGAAAATTGGTGTCCTTAAAGGTTGGATTTTACCTCATTTTTTAATTTAGGTATTAAAATAAATTTCCAAAACATGATTTTTTTATTCCTCTTTTTAGTCAACTTAAGCATGTGTATGTAAACTTTTGAGCACCACTGTACATTTTCACAAGCCCCACTAATAATCTTCATTATAACTGTGTTTGTAGCAACTGGAGATTCACTTTATCTTCTCACCAAATCATAATATCTCCTAGTTGGAGCAATTATCCTACAAATAGTGCAAATTTAGACAGCAGCAATTGGTGTCTTCAATGTTTATAGTGGGAGGGAGATCCACCGATTGATATTATCATAGAGATTTGCTGAATTTAAAGCTAAATCAATCTCAAATCAAAATAAAATGAAAATGAGTACACTATCGAACACAGAGTGAGATGGAAAGAAGAAGAAAAAGGAATGTGGTTAGGACCGGGGTGCCTAATGCTGCACTCTATTCTCATTTATTCCTCCTTCTGCAGTTCTCTCTTTCCATCTCACCTCATAGCCTCTCTTCTGCATGTCCACTTTCATCCTTTCATCTCTCTCTTTTCATTCCTTTCCCTCTACCTTCATCTCTGATACCTTTGCAGGCAAGGTGGAGGATAGAGTCTTGATCCCAGACAGGTTACCCTTAGCGACAAACCACCCATCCCTCTGCTCCCCCTTATCAGCAGAGAACAGAGGAAGCCCTTTTTTCTGTCTCATCATCTCCTGTGATTGGGGAACAAGCATCCCTCCCCCTCTTTCACTTCCCCCTCCACGAACTTGACCTGACAGGGACCAGCGAGAGATAAGAAAACTGTCTACTGTACATGCCAGCCATTAGCATTTTAACACCTGTTTGCGGAGCCGTGGGTGTTAGCACTTCTAATTTTAACGCAGAGTGCAGAGACAACATTGGACAAACAATGGCTGTGACAAAATCTTTGAAAAAAAAACAACTGAGTCTCTGTATGTGTTTCATGTGTGCATATTTGTGTGTTTACCGTCATCAGCCTGTCTGTGCCTGGAAGTGCGTGCCCAGAATAGTATGTTTACATAAACAGATGGATGAGAAGCAGCGACTCTCTCTTTTTCCGTCTCTTTGTCTGCCTCTCTTTTTCCTCACTCAATTAACTGTGGTCCAAGCTTTGGTCAACGCTCAAAGACATGTTCATGGCTACCACACGCAAGACAAGAGATCAGCTCTGTCAGTCGTGTTTTATTAGAAAGAGTCTGTGTCTGCTTCCCCATCCTCCCAATTCAAATTAGTATCTCTTCCTCCAATAATTTCAATCCATTTTGTTAATTGGGATAATGTGCAGCTATGTGAAATAGCTACTGAATTTTTTTTTCTTTTCTTCGCTGCTTCCCTTTCTCCCAGTGTGGTTTTGCTTTGCATATTACCCCAGACATGGTAAGGGGAGCATGCAAAATACAGAGGGCAGCGTTTCAAACAAGCTGAAATCTTTTGTGTGTCAATTCAAATCATTTCACCCCGTGACTCTTTACCAAGCAGCTGCAGGCACCAATGCATGTGATTGTGACTGAAGGCATTCTCTGTGGAAAAACACACGGAAAGGTCAAAGATAAAGTATGTTTGTTATTTTTTGTGCAGTACACCGGTGCCGTATGTCTGAACTTTATTTCCATTTATTTTTACATGAACACTTTAGTCTGTTTTGTTTCAGAAATAGCATGCATGCTGTGTGCAAATACAGACATTAGAAAGTTGATAATTTCAGAAATATTTGGAAGAGAGATGAAATGTGTATTGTGCACTGGTTTCATTCTGGGGTTACCAAATAGAAAGTGCTTGAATTCAGCAGCACATTAAATTAAATATCTGCCGAACAGATTCTATTTGATCACCAAGCTGTTTCAATTTCATTAACCTAGTCCCTAATGGACTTTCACAGCATATTATTCCATCTAGCACAAATCCCATTCATTGGCTCTTTTTTTCTGAATGAGCGCCCTGGTGCGCGGGGACCATGTGGCCCAACACAGTGCAGTGTGAGGTCACACAAAAAACTGCATTTTCTTTAATGGACGCTGGTGCAGAGCGACAGTGAGTAAATTAAATCAAATCTGAATGCACACTGACTAAATGCAATCAAACTAATGATTTATTCCCAGCACCTTCTTCACAGCTGTTGCAAAACATCAGTCCAAGAATTGGAATATTAATTAGTGTGTGTGTGTGTGTGTGTGTGTGTGTGTGTGTGTGTGTGTGTGTGTGTGTGTGTGTGTGAGAGAGACACACAGCAATGAGTCCCCTGCACACTGCGTTGAAATGGTATAAATGAAGTAGTGTAGCAGCAGGTCAGCCAGATGAAGATTCATGGCTGAAGTTTTCCCACGCTTCTGTGATTTAGCAAGCTTGTAATTATGCAGTATGCATTATAATTACTTCTGCTGTGTAGTATTTTGACCATAAAGAGAGATGGTGCAACACTCAACAGCGATGGAGCAACATTCGGCGCCTATAAATGGATTTGTTCTTTAGAAATTATGTTTTTTTTCTTTCTGTTCATGGCCTATAATAACATGTTGGAACATGTAATTGTATATTTTATGAAGGTCTAAAAATAGATGAAAAGGTGAAATATGAATAGATGTTGGTTGTAGTGTTTTTCATCAGCCATTCTATTATAGTATCAAAACTAAAAAAGAAAGTGAATGAATAGCTTGGATGTTTGGACTGATCAAATGCACAGTTCTTTCTTTTCTTTAGCAATGGATAAAGTTCACCCCCCTGATGGAGTGACGGAAGAAGTACCTAAATTGGTCGATAGTTCTTGAATTGAGCTACAGATTCATTGGCAGTAGAGGATGCAGCAACCAAAGGTTGTTTCAGGGACTTTACTGAGACAATGCAGCCAAGACACATGCAGTAAAGTATAGTAGTGATGATAAGGATCAGTGCACTGTCAGTACTCTTAAGTTCCAAAAGCCTGAAAGTGATAGTATAGAGCTGGAGAGGACTCTGCGGTAACATTGATAAATGTTTTCACCAGGCCGTCCGCCATTAGTGTCAGGGCAAGTTACAGCCACAGGAGCGGACAAACAGGAAATAGAGAAAGAGTGGGTATAAATAATTGATAGGGCTGACCCTGCGCGATTCATATTCTGCGGCAGAGGATCAAAGAGCGAGGCTCAGAGTTTGACATTGAGCCCAGGCACAGGAGTCAAAGTCATTACCTTCCCCGGCAACGCTGCTGCTTGTATTTATATTGAAAATTCAATGACTCTTCCTCTTCAGTCTGGACTAACATTAGCTGGCAGCCCTGCGCATTAACCAACTGGCTAATGGACTCGCTAGTATTACCCTTGCTATTACAGTAGCACTACGTAAAGCGGGGTGGAAGCCATTTTGTACCTGTCCATTCGATTAAGTTGTTCCTGTTTCTCTCAGGTGTGAAATATAGCCTGGGTAAGACCTCTGGGTTCTTTTAGGTGTGATCAATATTTTAGAGGCACCAGGCCTCTGCGCCGTGTATCCTCCCACATCGCTTCTCACAACAGCTCGGCAGCCGATTATGAATGTCTGAATGAACGTTTAAGGCAATAAATGATTTATGGAGATTCACAGTTTTCGGAGAAATGTTTATTTGAATAGTGCATTAAGACTGCCACTGTACAAAAGAAGCCACGAACCCTGCAGCGTCTGCTTCTAATATGAGAAAGTAAAAAACGGTGTCTGCCGTGTTTTTAGTCCCACTGTAGAGTATATCTTTCTAAGGTGAGTGCCTTTTAGTGGTCTTTGTCTGTCAGCAGCCATATGCATCACTGCCATGAGGAGCTGCATGTGTATCACGTTGTGCTTCATTCATGACCATCATGAATTTCTTTTTCAATACTTTATCTCCCTTTCATAACTTCATATCCCATACCTGCTTAAAACCATATATTTACACACTAGCCACTTGTGACATCTAGCCTTGCAGGTAGTTTTGGTTTATTTGCCCAGGTTTTGAGATATCCATCTCTGAGATTCTGCTGCCACACCAATACAATGGAGGAGAGTGGAATTTTGTGGTGTTCGCAGCGTTGAATACTTACATTTAAAAGTCACAACCTCTCTTTTCAGCCATTGGCCTTGTTATTCTGTGTAACCAACAGAACTCTCTGTGCAAGCTTTTAAAAGAAAATACTTTCCATTAAAGATATAACCCCAATTAAAACCTGACAGGGGTCTCTGTTGATTATCCACAGTACCAGGGACATTGTTTTAAGTAAGACACCTTGTTATTCAAGGTTTTTGTGTGCTTATTCAATGTTGTGAGCACCACAAATTAAAGGAAAAGGCTGGTATCACAGTGGTCAGCAATTCCCAAGAAAAGACCAAAATCGTAATGCTTTAGTCCATCTTTTAATAATTTTCGACTTTTCACACATCAGTCACGGGGGGGAACTGAGCAGCCCCGCCCGCTGCAGAGAGCTGACAGGATTGAAGCAGCAGCAGCTTTCAGCAACTTTAGAATTAAATTGATATTAACATGTATACAAGTTGGCAGGATGGCCTGAAATGTTTTGCACAGTCTTTTGCTGTACGTTTTGTTGGTAAATGAAAGATGTTCGAGTCACACACGTCTCGTCTTCATAACAGAAACAAGGAAATGTATTTGGCCCGTTCTCACTCCCGCTTGGTCAGACTACTGGGATTGGTTGAAGTCATGGGAAACTTCGGTAATTCGTCAAATTTGCGGAAAAGTTGCGGTGATTGGTCAATATTTGCGAGTTGCACCAAATTCACGGGGATTGTTTGAATTTGCATGAATACTAGAGGGACTGTTTAGTGCAACAGTGTTTTTAACAGTTCAGGACAATAACAGAGCTCTGTGGCACAGAGGAATCATGGGATTTGTAACTATAAGAAATATAAAGAAATATATAATAAGAACTGTACATCAAATTAGGATGTAGGCCGGAATCTCAGAGATGGATATCTCAGAACTTGAACATATCAAATCAAATCAAAGCAATCTGCATAGCAAGATGCTACTATGTTTTTTGCCATTTTGGGTGAACCAACCCTTTAACGTCTCGAAAACAAAGCATTTCCATGGCATTATTTTCCAATTGAGGCAGAGGTATGACTTTCTTCACATTTTTGTCATCCAAAGGTTTGATCCAACAATTCACAACTTATTTGGTTGTTGTACATTTGCTTTGTATGACTGATCCATTTAATTTATAGTAGAAATAAGGACATTTTCTGCCTGTAATTAGGGGCTTTCAATCTCGGCAATAGTGTTACACAATTTCAAGGCCACATCAAATATGCCAGGCTCTTGTCCAGCCCTAGGGCCTGTCGAGTTGTCAGTACATTCTGTACATGAAGAAATGACTTGCACATAACGGCCAGCACACACAAACCTCTCCTCAATAGCCTCTAACACCCTACTCTTTTGCAAATTCCTGCCTCTAGAGCCTGAGGAACAGACAACTACAAATCACTACGCCATATAAGAGTTATCTTTGTCAATTACCGACGATAAATGGTTTTGGCACTGTGAAGGCCAGGTGCATCAATCCATGGCGTCTTGCCTTGTCCTAGCTTCTCCACTCTATTGATTCTACTTCTACTGCTTCTATGATCCAGTTTTGATGGCCCCTGACCACAAAAGCCAACTTGAGCGCTGATGTCAGATGAAAGGGTGGATATGTAACCCAAACTCCCACCCTGGGACATGTTCACATTCTTGATATCAGATCTTCCCTCCCTCCCAACTGAGACTTAATATAGATCCACTGGAGTCATCTCGCTACAACTCCTCTGTGTCAGTACCAGATTTCAATCAAGATTTGATTGCAATGCAATACCTTTTGTGTGGGCGGAAAACTCCCACTTTAATAACATTCTCTGACCTTAAAGTGCTTTCAATGCACATCTTCTTATAGAAGATACCGTATCTGGCATTCAACAACATTCATTTCTCCATTTCTTTCTCATTCTCCATACCTCTTTTGTCAGCTTTTTCTTTTCCCCCAGCAGAGCTAAATGTGCTAATTCTACCCATCTCACCTTCACAAAATGGCTTTCAGATGTCTATATCTGTCTGGGGCCTGTGGCTTAGCAGAATGACCATTCAGCGAGCTGAGGATGGGGTCTATTGTGAGCAGCTTGTCCCCTGTATAGCAGCTGTCTGCTAAGGGCTGTCTGTGATGGCGGTCGGCAGGACCGTCCACCACTGCTTTGAGTGATTCTCTCTCTTTTCACTCTGCCTGGGGCGCTGCATGTGTTGGAGGCATTGATCGGCTCTGAATTGGATTGTGGCGAGCCTGATTACTGATGTCAGTCTGTGCCGGGTCACGTGGGACCTCTGGAGCTTCTCGTGCCAAGCCAGGGCAAGCTTGCAGCGGTGGAGGGGGGGGGGGCTAGCGTTGCTCGCTGGAATCACATTTATCAGTCTTAGTTACACTGAGCGTGAACACAACATGCCCACACATACTGTACATTTAAGTGAGGCACAAACAAACTGCCAACATAATCTCACGCTATTCCTACAGCGGTAAAACAGCCGGCATTCGTGATTGGCATTCAATAAATAGCGTAGGAGCATGTTAGACTACACAAGGGCTTTAGTGCATCATTATCAATTACCACTTTCCTTATTGTAATGTTATATTCAGTTTGCTTCAAGAGTTTGTGAGGGCGGCTGATTGAATGCTTGGACACAGCTTTGTACGTTTTGCTACGTGACACTACTGAAGCTTCTGTTGCGCAAGGTTACACTCTTTGACTTTCTGTGTGTGTGTGTGTGTGTGTGTGTGTGTGTGTGTGTGTGTGTGTGTGTGTGTGTGTGTGTGTGTGTGTGTGTTTTTGGTGTCTGTTTCCATTCAAGTGTGTGCAAGTTTGAAAGTGATTCTCCGCGCATCATTTGTTTACGCCTGGAATAGTGGCCATCATCTTTTCCACTAAGAGAACAATAGCCATTTTTCCCCTTTTGCTCAGGAGACAATGAAGTGCCTTCCCGCCTCGCGAGCGACGGGCCAATAAAAAACGTAATTGGATCTGTCAATCAAACATTGCTGCAGCGCGGAGGTGGGCTGGCAGGTGGGTGGCGGAGGCGGGAGGGTAGCCGGACAACAGGAATAGTGCAGAAAGAAAAGAAAGGGAAAAGAGAGGGAGAGCTGTGCCACTTGCGAAGCACTACGACACACAGTTCCCCCTCTGCACACTGCCCGCGGGCACTCAGCAACAGTAACAGAGGTGTGTTTTGTTTCGTTATTTTGTACCCGGGGGACGATCTGTCTTTGTTTGTAGGTATTAGTGGTTCAGTGATGTGGCTTTGATGCGACTACACAGGAGAGCTTGGGCTGCCAGAGCTGAGGAAGGTCACAGTGGATGTACTTGCGCTGATGTATCTGTCTGTGCTCTGTACACGCTTAGGCCGTCACACATAGGGTTTTTTCGTACCAGGGAAAAGGTCCAGTCATTAGTCAGGAGATCCAGCATGCTTTATTTTCACGGTACAAAACACACTCAACATCACCTTGTCACATTAACTCATCAACATATTTTTGGGAGTACTTCTACGTCTAGGTACATGGATTATGTGTAGTTGCTGCTAGATAAGCAGCGAGCGTGCCCGTACACTTTTATCATATGCATTTTGTTTGTTGCTCTGAGGTTTAATGACAACTACTTAAATTAAAAGCCCATTTACAGCCTCTCTGACAGAGACGTTAAGTGCACATTCAGATATTCGGCTTGTCTGGCTCCCACTCTGAGCCCTACCTCGGCTTTTAGGAGATGGCTTTGTCATGTCTTTAGTGACATTTTTTGGAGAGCGGTGCTCTGTCGTTCCTTGCATTATGGTCTCAAGCCCTGCATCTCTTTTTATGAGTAGACAAAGGGTGTTTCAACTGTACAAGTGAGGCATTGAATACAGCGCAGGTCCTCAGACCACCTTGGCAGTTAAAAGTACTTCAGTCAAGGAAACTACAGTATGCAGAGTCACTGCCGGTTCCATCCACACACCCACAGTCATTTTACTCCATACTTTGGACAACTTTCTACTTTCTTAAAAATATAACCTTTTCTGCTGGATGCACCGCACCTTAGGTGCCCTCCCCCTGCACAAAAACAGGATCCTTATTTAGAGAAATAAAAAGAGAGCTTTCTGCTGTAGCCCAAGGTTTTCCAGTTGCTCTAACGAGTAGAAACGTAGGAACAAACTTGATTTAAAAAGTTAATATTATTTTATTGTTTGTCTCATATGTGTTAGTTTTTTCCTTTTTATGAAAACAGCAAAAGAGTAAACTAATTCAGCAAAATGTGTTGCCGGAGAACAAAACTTAATATGAGGTCATGCCCGCAATAAAATAACACACATTAATTCCATTTATTATTGCATACTGCAGCTTGCTCTAATAATCTGGTGGTAGAGTGATAGTATATTCCTTGACGTGGAGAGTATCTAAGAATGTGAAAGCATGAGGGACTGTGTTAAGTATAGGTTGGCCTAATGAAGTGCTAGTATGTGGTATTAAAAGCAGGTAGCATTAAAAAAGAAAAAAAAAAATGTAAGTGTAGTAGCAGTCCTGCATTGCTTTAGTGTCGACTGACACTGTTAAATTCAGTTTGGCATTAGCGAGGTCTAACAGTTAGCCATGCACGACCAGTGTCTCAGCTGATCAGTAAACTATATGTCTGCCCCCTTGTGCAATTCTTCTTAATTTTGGTTTTGTTATGAGAAACAGTCCCTTTACTCCAGGCTTCTAAAGTAGGTAATTACACTGAGAGGTTCCCTTTGGGGGATTAAAACAAATGACACAGAAAACACAGCCCTTCCCCTTCGCCACTCACTCAAGCCCTGTCTCTGCTCTAAAACCTTTTGCTTGTAACGCCTACATGTCCATGAATACGCAAGCAGTCACAATAAAACAGACAGGCAGCTCATGAAAATCAGTGGGGTCGAGGGGAGAGGAATCAGGAATTAATGGGGAGGGTTCACGATTTATGGACACGGTAAAACTGGCTTAGCATTAGGAGTTAAACAAAACGTGGTATTCATACAGTTTGTATGGACCGCAGCAGAAAAAGGGCATCTGTCCTGCCAGTTTTGTAGTGACGGGCTGCAGGGAGCATTACTCATCATTACAATCTCTGCTGGCAGCCTATTTTCATCACATTACAGTGGTATAATGAAGCGTAGCGCTGGTGTCCTCAGGTTCTCTAAGTAGTTCACCATTAGCACCAGCCGAGGGCATTCATCCAAGAAGCTTTATTGAACTTTTTACAGTTAGTTTATTGTATAATTAATTTGTTACTGCACAACAATAGGTGGAATCTTGGCACTGTGGCAGTCAAGTAGAGCTCGCTGCATTTGATGCCAATTGCCAGTTCACTTAAGTATTGAATTTAAAGATTTGGATTCATTCAACGCTGGAATCAGAGCACTAACGTCTATTGCTCTTCTTCTCTTTGTGTCTTTATCCAGGAACAAGGCAAAGTGGGTGTGACTTTCAACATTGGGACAGTGGACATTAGTGTGAAGGAGATGACCACAGCAGTAAACGACGGCAAATACCATTTGGTCCGATTCACCAGGAACGGGGGTAACGCCACCTTGCAGGTGGACAACTGGCCAGTCAATGAACACTTTCCTACAGGTACTGCCCCTCTAATTCTTTTGTGTGATGAACTTCTGCAATAGTTAGAGTAAAATTAAAGCTTTTAAACCACTGGACACCACCTATTTGTTTAAGCAAAGGACACCACCAAGAATAAAACACAAGATCACTCTCCTGTTCTTTTGGGTAAAACATCAGGCATTCGGTAGCATTAGCTGACACACACTATGCTCCTTTGGCAAACCATTTGTCCAAACAACTTCTCTACTTTCATGCCCTCACACCTGACTACACAGGAGAGGAGCACACCGAGCTAGGATCTTTTGTCTCGCAAGAAGCATTAACTGTGCAACACCTGGCCGGTTCATTTCAGTGAAAGGGATTGAAGGCCACCAAGAGGCATCTGGTCAGCAGGCAAGCAAAGAGAGGATGGAGGTAGAAACCAAGGGTGGCCTGTTGGCCAGATAAAGCTGCTGCCGGCCTATATCTCTCATTCCCAGACCAGCAGAAGCAGCACAGCAGCAGAATACAAATAGGGTCATCAAACAGAGCCCAATCCATTTAGGCACTCCCTTCATTTGGAACAGAGATGTGCCGCTCAGCTAGCTAGGTGAGAGAGAGAGAGAGAGAGAGAGAGAGAGCGAGAGAGAGAGAGAGAGAGAGAGAGAGAGAGAAATCCTCTCCTGCTTCTTCTTAACAGTCCATTAAATTGAGTTGGCTCTCATCGTCTTTGATATCTGTCTACAGTGCCAGCAAGCTTAGGAGAGGCCACCTCTGTTTCCTTGTTCCCTATTAGCCACTCTTCAATTTCATTCCATCAGTCTGAGAAGACGCAGAGGGAAGCAACATGGGCACAAAGTGGCAGTTGAGGCAAAGAGAAGTTGGGATGACAAAAGATAATATGATACTTCATTGATCTCCGAGGTAAAATTGTGCCGTGGCAGCAAGACATAATTGGACAGAAACAAATGTAGAATAATGTTGAAAATTGAATAGTGTTATATTACCAGATGTGGAGCTAATGGGGACAGAAATGTGCCCAGAAATACAACTGTGCATCACTAGCTAACAGTGTTGTAGTCAAGACCACATAAGCCAAGGTCTAAGTTATCACCAAGACCAGAGTGTATCGAGACCAAGTCAAGACCAAGACCAAACCAGTCCCAGAGCTTCTCCCTCCCACATTCACTTTCTTGGGACTGTGTGTTAAGGGGGCAGGTGAAGGGGGTTAACAGTATCAAACTTCAAATTAGAAATGAGTAATGTTATTGGTTGCATTTGAAGCAGGAAGTTTTACATCCAATCACAGTAATGATGTTAACATATAAAATAAGTCAATCCACAGGCAGTTTAGTTATATCCCTGCAGTTGTGGTCTTGACCCATCTTGAAATAAAATCCTGAGTCCTCTTTATCCGAGACAAAAAAATGCGGCCAATTCTGAGAGCAGACCGAGACCTTCAAAAAGTGTTCTTAAGACCAAGACCGATCTCGAGTACTGCAACACTGCTAGCTAAGTTGTGTTTTTCAAACACCAAAAAAAGTGCAAAAACGCTGATGCTCCCTAATAGTAAGGAGCAAACAAATAGGAGTTGATCCCTTTCACTTCTCAGCCCTATGTCTCAACAGCCCTACAGCATGCTCCTAGTTGCATGCCGTCACCGAAGACAGGGCAGCATCCTCTCCTGGCGTGACCTGGCACGCTGTTTTGGTTTGGTTCAATGCCAGCGCAGGTGATGTTAATCTCTTCTGTCTCTGGCTTTCTTTTGCCGTTGGCTGTCTTTTGCTTTTTTCTTTTTTTTGGACCAGATAAAGTTAGATGGGTTTCATAACTGCATTTCACCCACACTAACACTGGAAAATACTAAGAAACTCCGTAACATGTGGCACCCAACATGGTGCGTGACATCTCCATCACTTTCACACATTCACAGTGTGAGCGCATTGTTGCACAGAGGTGTTTTTTTTGTCATGCTCCATTCCATCCCGGTTCTGTATTATGCAATAATTTGACTATTCTCCATCTTCACTGGCCAGTCATTTCAGATAACAGCTGAACCTCTACCACACTCGTAATTAACTTAAAGTGTTTTCTGCATCAGCATTTAATGGTTGTTTTCACAACCTTTTATCAATATGTTGGTCAATATCTATAATCCACAGCCAGCATCCCTTCAGAAACCACCGCTTAATGTCTGTTGGCTTTGCGTCTCAGTTTAAGCGATGCACAGAAAGAGCTCTGGCTTTTTGAGTGTTGGATTCCTTCCAAGTGATTCCATTGAGTTTTGTTCCCTTTTCTGTCCGCCTGCCATTGTCTTGGAATGGAGTTGAGGTCGGGGGATCGAATGCGTGGTAATTTCTTTTTCTCTTCTGCACAGGTAATTTGCAGGACACTCAGTGATAGTAATTCAACGATGATTGATTTTTTTTTTTTTTTCACCCTACCTCCCTTGTAAAGGCATTGTCATCTCATGAGTAATTACATGTTAGTGTGCAGACTCGTCGACTTCTTTCTCACACTACTAATGCTTTACTTGAAGGCAGCAGGCCGCCCCAATGCTCTCAAGTCGTTCAATAAACAGTTACCGGATCTGGGCATGCCCTCATTCCCTGGTTGGAAAGGGTGAGAACACAGGTGTTGGTAGATTGCTTGTCATTTAAAGCTGCTTGCAAAATAGCTGGGGCGTGTAAATTGGACATCTCAACAGCTATGTTTGCAAAGTTTTGCCAACAAAGTAAAGAGCCGTTAGGATCTGCTGTAAATGGCAACAGGAGGTTTTTACCAAGCCTGATCTTTTTTTTTTTATCACCGAACCGTCTGAGAAGCCTTCATTGGGAACTTTCAAAATAATCGCTGGCAGATGATTGGACGAACCGTCTTTCTATCACGGCAACTATTGTTGTTTTGAACGAACAGTTGTGGTCGTCACATGCGCATTACTTGAAGCTTGACCAGATGGATTTTGGTGTGATATGTGATCCTGTGATTCTCGTGGCAAGAATCCAGCCGCCGTGCAACGTCATTTTACATCTCGACCTGCTTTCAATTGTTCAAGGAACAATGATGGGTCAGATTTATACCCATTTTCTTTTTATTTAGTAAATTACTTAGTCAGGTGTTACTTAGTAATTTACCATCATTCCTGACAGTTATAATAACAAGATACTCACTAAGTTAGTAAATGACATCTGGGAATGTGGTGACATCGCTAATGAGACAAGCAGCTAGGTTTGAAACAAAACTCCACGTTAGCTATAAAGATTTGGGAAAGAAACGAAAATGATAGACAGACCATTAAAACAACCATCAGTTTTCAGGACAACAGTAATTGTGTGCACAGTTCCCTTGTGCAATCAGAGATAATTACAACAGTAGTATCATAACATTTTACCTTCAAATTATGTGGTTTAGATAATCTAGCTAAAACTGTCTGTTTTTGCCTATTGTAGTACAGTTTCCAATTCAACAATTTTAAATTAAAAGACATACAAAGCAAAACAAGGAAAACTTAACCAAATAGAACACAAACGCTTGCAAACAATTGAGATAACATAACTAAATCATCACTTAAGATGATATCACAATGCATTCATCTCAGGAGTAAAGGTTATGTTTTTTGTAAACTAATATTTCCAGCGAGCCCATTACTACAGTAATTATCACAAACAATTTTGCAAGATAAGAATTATGAATTTGCATGCTGGGACAATTGAGGAATAAGACTGCATATCAAATGTACTCATCATCCCCATTCTTCTATACAACAATATAACCACACTGATCCCATATGGCAGCTGTTCCATCAGGCTTCTACAGCTTATGTGAGTTGAGTGTGTGTTTGTGTGTGGGCGTTGTGTCTTGAAATTCCTTTTCTATCTGCGTTTCTCATCCTCTTTCCATTTGGTGTTCATCAGCGCCATGCATCTCTCCTACAGTCGTATGTGTCGTTTGTGACAGCCCACATTACTGCAGGGGCTTGTCCTTGTTTAGTTAAAGGGTTCCAGTTCCCTTATATAACACTACGAATCCTTGTACTGATTTTGGATTACATGATCTTTATGCGTAAGTTTGAATCCTTGAATCCTTGAAATAATTACTAGACCGAGCCAGGCAGAAATTGTGCATCACACTTTGCCGGAGCTGGCTCTGAGTCAGGCGTTGTCTCAGATGAATGACCATTGGCCTAACTACACTGCTTGGGCCTCGGGCAGAGTGAGTGTGTGTGTGTGTGTGTGTGTGTGTGTGTGTGTGTGTGTGTGTGTGTGTGTGTGTGTGTGTGTGTGTGTGTGTGTGTGTGTGCGTGAGCACTACATCATTTGTGGTGGGCGCAAGAGGGTTGGTCATAACCACCATCAGACACACATGCACTCAGACCAACAAAGACCCTTATCCATGTGCTGAAGCACACAATGTTACGACTCCTACAACCGGAAACAGCCACATTGAGTAGCACCGTTTCAAGATATCTGCCAATCTTTGTCTTGAATTTCAGACAAAACAATTCCTCGGGAACGAGATAAATCCCCACGCCTTCCCGGGGCCAAACATGATTAGCCCTATCTGAGACACAATCTCTGTCGCTCTCAGAACTCAGACTAAGCTGAGTATGGAAACCGCCAGTCTAATTCATCCTTTCAACACCATAAATTTCAGAGCGACCTGATAAATGATGAATTTACTCCCTGGCTTTGTCTGATGTCTGAGAGAGAATGGAAGGAGGATAGAGGGAAAGCAAGCAGGAGAGAAACAGAGGGACGTGGGTGAAGAGAGGAGAAATGCAGTCGTGGAGGGAATACAACGGCATTTAATGGAGTAGATGACTGGAATAAGTTGACAGAAGGGAGAAAGACCTGACGTATAGACAGATAGATGGGTAGAGAAGAAGAGAAAGGGAATAAAGAGTGAGTGAAAAGTAGATAAATTATACCAGGATTGTGGCTGTAGCTGAAGAGGTCTGATTCAGCCGAGAAGAGCGAGGATGGCTGATTGCATTGCAGAGAGACAGAGAGAAATAGAATGAGGATAGCTGGATGGATGGTGGGCTGAAGAGAAAGAGAAAATAGACAGAGACTTGGGGAGACAAATGAATAGCCAGAGAGACAGATGAAAGTCATGTGTAGATTGGAAGGGAGGTGGGTGTAGGATATTCATAACCAGGGGGCTGCAACAGCTAGCTATGGAGTTGAGCAGTGGAATGATGATTTTTGGACAGTGCTGCACTATATCAAATGTACTCATCATCCCCAAATAGAGAGAATGCCAGGAGCCTGTCGCAGTAGCCATTTTCACAGTTTTGATGCGCTCTCAGCACTGGCCCTGTGATGGAACCCCAGCGAGATTAGTCTGGCAAGCAAACTGAATAGAAGGTAGCAGCCGACCGGCAGATGACTGTCGCTGTGCCAGTGTTTGTGTTGACTGAATAGCTGCCACCGAAAGGGTAACGTTTAGACATTGTTTTGGCTGGGAGAAAAAAATGGTGAGGCATGCATTAAGGGTAAAACAGACATGCACAAACTGTATATAAACGCAGAGACGGCAACAAATTGCATTCAGCCACTCAGCTGAGCGCGTGCGGTGAAACATGAAATATATATATTAGGGCTGAACGATTTTGGGGAAAAAAATCGAATTACAATTTTTCTCACAGATATTGCGATTAAGATTATATTTGCAATTTTTGTGTAGCTAAAGTTCAATATTCACTGTTGTAAAAGATAAAACATGTCATGAGCATTATAACATGAGACACCATCTAAACTGCTCCATATTCCTATGCAAGGATGAGAACAATATGAATTGCCAGCAATGCATGTTTTTCTTTTAATAAGCAGTCAAACACAGAAAATGTATCACAGAAGATAAAGTTATAATAATAAAAAGAATTCCAATAAAAATATACCAGTTCTTTCCTGTAAACTGAAATGTCTGATTTACCTCAGTTCAATAGCTGCATCTACATTTTGCACCTTCTACCCTCATGTTACAAACAGTAATATAAAATAGATGAAAAATCTTTGAAAATAGGACATTTATGTTTACAATCTATGATATTCAACATTATTCCAGCAATTATCTTATGAAAAAACACTAAATATAATAACAAAAAAGGAATAAAATATGTTAAACCAAACATTCAACTAAATATTGCACATTCGATTAAGATTAGCTAATCACATTCTCAGCTCTGTATGTGTGTGTGTGTGTGTGTGTGTGTGTGTGTGTGTGTCATGCAGACGTGTGGAGAAAAAAATACAGTATGCTGTCAACACTGTCTAAGAAAATTTCATTTGAAATATATTTTCCAGCCCATCTACATCTACATGTAAAACATTAAATATTCATGATTTAACAAAATGTTTTAATTTTAATACTCAGCTAGCCTGCTTCATTAAGACTGTGTATATGGAGTGTCCGCTTTAAGAAAAGAGAATAGGGTTGTCTGTGCCTGAGATTCACAACAAAACCAATATGGAAAACAACTAAACAAAGTTTACATATAAAACACTCGTGCTTTTATTGGCAAGGGCATCCATTCTGGAGTCACCTTTAGAAATTGAATATCACATTGACAAACTAGAGAGATTTTTCTCATTAGGTGGACAATTAGCTTGTGGTGTATTCATTACAGGGGAGACTGTCACCTCATTAATCACCCAGAACAATGTAAGAGCTATACCTGAGAGCGTGCCACTAGCAATGCAGGGCCAGCTTATACCCAATTCTCTCAGTTTCAGCGCAACTTCCCTCCAGCTGAGTCAATATGAGTGGCGGTTTGTAGATGCTGCATATCGTTCCTCCCCTGTTATTCCTGCCCCCTAATCCATCCCTCCACCTCCCCCTAAACGCCTCACCTTTCCGTCTGTCCACTGGTTTCACATGCAGCTACCGTGCCTCCCTCTGTGGCCCTTGCCCAGAGGAGAGTGTATTTGGCTACCACCTGACACCTGCTCAAGATCAAAGGAACGGGAAGGGAGCCCTGCTAGTAGCTGATTAACCTGCTGGAACACTGTAGAAACAGTCCTTCCAGCTGGCTTTAAACTAAACACTTGACTGTTTTTTTTCTGAAAGGTTGAGAGGAAAGATAGAATATATAGAAGGAAGAGGAAAGAGTTTAATTTACCTAACTACTTTTGCAGCATACGTAGCTTAATGAATAACAGGTCCTCCAAACCATACGAGGATATAAGTTGTAAGGTCTCAATTCATCACATACACACAGCACAATGTAGGATTGAGCCTGGGATCGAACCACCAATCTTGTGGTTGAGGGGCAAACACTCTACCCCCCCAGGCACAAGTCAGCCAAAGAACATAACGGTCTTGGTTTTTATTATGTTGGTAACGTTGAAAAATGATTGCAGTTTGGTTATGTTTAGGCACCAGAACAACCTAGTTAAGTGCAGACAAAGTTTGGGTTCACATCAGTACGTTTAAATATATAGCTTCCGTTTGTTCCAGAAAGTTCAAAACTTTATTTTCAAAGGGGATATGTACCCCATCCTCCTGGGTGAAAGTCCACCCCAAAGTGCCTCCTTACACAGAATTCAGCTCTTGTACTTCGTCACTTTACTTCCTGCTTTGCATCCGTTATGATTGCTACAACCACTAGAGGGCGCCGCTGACATACATATTAGTTGTTATTACTGCTTGAACAAACAACTTACGTGAGTGTTTTTTTTTTCGGGGAGGACAGTCAGTTTTTTTTAAGTTTAATATAACTGTTGTGTGCGCACACCTTTTGTATTGTAATTGCAGGATGCTATGAAATATTTATGAATAGAAGGACAAGCAAGATATCATAGCCAGAAATGGCCACACCCTTGATGTGTGTGTGTGTGTGTGTGTGTGTGTGTGTGTGTGTGTGTGTGTGTGTGTGTGTGCACGTGTGTGAGAGAGAGATAGAGAGAGATGTAGATAAATCACCTGAGAGAATTCTGGCTGCAACAAAAGACACATTTCCAGAAGGCCTTGCCCTTTCACTTGTGTTATAAATGACACCGTACCGCGCCTTTTTCCCTTCCAAATATCTTCCCACCTGGGTACTGAGTGACATCATGGTGTCATTCATAATTCTATACAGGCATTGCAGTCTTTTGTCCTACCTCAGAGTATTTGAAGCCAGAGCTGAACGTATCAATTCTCAGTGTTGGCAAACTCGTGGCCCCTTTCAGAGAGAATGTCTCTGTGATTGTCAGACAAAATATGACCTCCTGGCACATACACGACAGGGAAATTGTATCAGTCCAGAAATAATACAATGTACACATTCAGCATCCTTTGTAAATAGGCGGCCTATTATCCTTAATTCCCATATACCTGGAGCATGTTAGCTATGGTCTCAGAAGAGGTGAATTTGGCAGTCGGGGTGCTTTTTTTCTTTCTTTTTTTTTTACCCAAAAGGCCTCCCACCATGTCAGTAATGATCTCATTTGTATGCATTGTCCTCAAATCTGTGTCGCGGTGGGACTTCCCTCCCAATAGGTCTGCAGCAGTACCTTAAATTACCACTTCCTCCTCCATCGATACCACCCTCCCCCTGCAAACCTGCTACCGCTCCTTCCTTCCAAATAAGCTACTGAACTGAATCATTTCTCGGCCCTTGAAATGTAAAAGCAGCTGGTGTCCAGTGGGAGAATTAGCGCACATTAATTACCCCTAATTTGCTTCAGAAAAAGGCACTTAATGCACGTCTACCTTTTTAACCACCTGATATTTTATGTAATATGATGTATGTTTTGTAGGACCTGTTATGTCATGTATTTCCTGTGTTTTTTTAACCTTTTCTTGCAGGTTGTTTATGCAGTTTATCTTTTCCATGACTGCAATGGATATGTGTTGTGCTTTTAATCAATGGATATGTTGTTAAAGATTGGTGTGGAGTGTGCTATATAAATATAACTTTTAAACATTTAAACTAAAGCTACTTGAAAAAGAAACAAATCATCATAAAGCTATTATAAATATTTCTAAACAAAGATAAAACTCATTATAAACCACTGTATAAATGTGTGATGTGTCTGTTGCTGTTGCCGACTGTTTCAAGCTGTTTGTTAAACTTTCAAACTTTAAAGGCAACAGCGACATTGAGCGCTATCAAATGGCAAATAAGAAAATCCCGTTCAAATATACCCGGCCAGTAGAAGATTGGCTTCAGGAGAAAGGTAAATCTTTATCGAACTTCTAGAATGTTTCTTTACTGTCATTTCATCGGCTTGTTCCCTTTCAACCACTGAGAATGAATAACCACCCCTTAAACCCTTTAAAAAAACAAGTAAAACAGAGCGGTCTTTCCTTTGTTTTTGTTTTTATTTCTTTGCCCTTTTTGTCATTGTCATCTGTTTGAATTTTGTTGAATCATGGTGTCCAGTTAAAGGGACTGGAAAGAGCTTTCATAAACAGTGCAACAATAAGATGTTAAGTGTCAAGTACTGTACTCCTAATCTTTTGTCCAAAATGGACCAAGATGCCATCATCTATGCGGCAACAGTAGGCCCATTGTTTTGAGAGGGGAATTAGCTCCCTCTGCTCAAATCTTCTGCAATGTTTGAGAACAAACTGATCAACGGGCATATCCCCCTCAAAAGTTCCCAAACAGCTGGTGCTTTCCCCTGCTGTAATTTATCTGATTGTAGTTATACACATCACACAAGATAAAATCCTCATATATGTATGGAGAGCTAATTGGAGCTTTATTTTGACGGAAAAGCGTCAGTGAGTCTGCCGAGGTGCACAGCCCCCTCAATCTCCCCCACCTCCCCCGAGATGATCAAATCTGCACCTCGTTTAGGTTTCTAACATTGGCGGGAATTAAAAAGTCTGCTCCCCGTCTTCTTTTTGTTTGGAGCGTATTCAATTTTCTTACCCAACATAATATCATTATAAACTGCATTTAAAGTTCATTGCACATAAACATCTTAACCTGATTATAAAGTCCCTTTAACAACCGCTAAAACACAGACAGGTATGAAAAATCCCATTACTGCTGCATGCATGACTCCACACGTGCTATTTCATTTTTCGCTTCTGTGACATGAACGTCCTCTCCCTGTCATCATTCCCATGCCCAGTGTAATATGTATTATAATTGTGCTAGTGCCGCAATATAACAAGGGTGCGGTGCTCTCTGTATGTAAATTATAAAAATGAGATTTTTAATTATGATTCCTGTACTGCGAACTTTTGGTGTATTTCTTATACTATAATTAATGCATGAGCTGTGTGTTTTGACAATGATATTTAGGCTTTTCCTAATGAAATTCACCATGATGTGTCGTGAGTGTGTATTGCTCATACTTTATCATAATATGCCAAACCCTTTATACATATTTATTAATCATTTTACTGCACGAGTCCACTGTTTTGTTGAGAGAATAACAAGAGTGCCTGTGGAGCTTACAGCTCATTTTTCCAATGTATTTTTTTTTTTCACACCTGCATGTGTTTGCTTCCGTATGATAAAGCAGTGTCTGTTGTTTTTAGGCAGTCTCTTTCAGGATGCTCTTTCTAGTGTGTCAAAGGGAAAAAGCCTTCTCACTGTAGATAACACTGTGAACAGCTGCAGCCTTTTAAAAATGAACAGCAAGTTGGGGTTGTTAAAAACTGATATTGTAGTTACTTTTAGTGTGAAAGCAGGTTGCATTACCATTACACTTTAAACCATTTTACCTCCACCCACACTCATTTCATCAAGCCGTAAATCAACAGTGTTATCAGACATGTTTAGTCTTTGTTTTCCGTTAATGCATTTATCTCGCAGTGGAAGTCTAGTTCCCGTTAAAAGCAAAATTAGAGCTTTTCAGGACAGTTTATGTGTTTGTTGGCTCAGGTTTCTCTATCATAAAATATTCACACTCTCTTCCCTCCCCCACTGCACCAGGCCGGCAGCTGACAATCTTTAACACCCAGGCCACTATTTCCATCGGTGGAAACGACCGGAAGCGGCCCTATCAGGGCCAGCTCTCCGGCCTATACTACAACGGCCTCAAAGTCCTCAACATGGCCGCTGAGGGCCATGTCAACATCAAGGTGAACGGCAGCGTGCGGCTGGTTGGCGACGTGCCGGTCAACAGAGGCGCAGCGCGCACCACCACCTCGGTGCCACCAGAGATGTCCACCACCTTTATCGAGACTACCACCACGCTCTCCACAACGACCACACGCAAACAGCGCTCACCGCCCACTATTCAGGTAAGGCGGAGAGACGCACATGCTGTGTGTGTGTGTGTGTGTGTGTGTGTGTGTGTGTGTGTGTGTGTGTGTGTGTGTGTGTGTGTGTGTGTGTGTGTGTGTGTGTTCCAATTCAAAAGTGGACGTTGGGTATTGATCTCTGACCTCAGTGTGTTTCAGTGCTTGAAAAAAAACATTGGAACAAACATTGATACCATTGAGATGTTGCAGAACACATGCTAATTGTGATAATGCTAACGTGTTGTGTGTAATCCATTTATAAACAAACTTAAAGTGCCCATATTGTGCTCATTTTCAGGTTCATAATTGTATTTTGATGTTGTATCAGAATAGGTTTACATGGTTTCATTTTCAAAAAACACTTTCTTTGTTGGGAGTTGCACATGTGCGCAAGGGCACACTAGTGAAATAGTTTTTTTTTTTAAATGTGGCAGTCTGAGCTTATAATAGAAAATGTGTATTGTAATCATATAGGCTACAATTTGTTTAAAATGAAAACAAGTGAAATTAATATATGTGATGTTTTATTTACATTGCGTTGTTCTAGCCTATCCAATATTTCCTACATTCTTAAACAGACTTTCTATGCTGTATTCTAACTGAACAACTAAAAGTATCTGACAAAAAGTGTATTGGATCACTTACTATACCTTTACCAGAGTACAGTATCTCATTTGTTTAATCTGTTTACATAAAACTAAGTCTAAAAACTACAATTTGACATATTACAGAGAATAGTGCCGGACTATTTCTAATCTCACTATCCCAGTCAACTGTGACCTGTCAAAACAAAGTGAATTACATTTTTAATCTAAGTGATGGTATGGATTGAACAAACAAGATATAACCTGTAAATTAATGAGCTTTAAAGGTGCTGGTAGGCGTGGCTAAGGTAACTAGGTTTCCCCATTTTTTAATGGTAAGCTAAACTAACCGGCTGCTAGCTCCACCTTTATATTGTATTTACCATGCAGATGTAAGAGTGGAATCAGTCCTTTTATCTAACTCTTAAAAGAAAGCTAATACAATTTCCCAAAATGTCAAAATACTACCTCAAACCCATTGTTTACCATTCAGAGTGTAGTGTAAAGTGACATTCAGTTGCATTTTTCTATAAATAGATACCCACTTTCCAAGTTGTGTGGAACACAACTTGAATTGTATAAAAGTTAAGAGCTTTGTTCTCTTGATAATCAGGTTTGAAAATGTGACAACTTGAAATGTCAAACAAAAAGTCCTCTTGTCCCTCCTCCACTATTTTATGTGTTTTTTGTGACTTTTTTGTGACACCGTATTGGGTACTGTATTTCTCACTCTATCGAAGATTGAAGTGCTACTGTTCACTGATGTGTGCAAAGCCGGCCTTACCACTGCTCCCTTTCTCTACATGTCTCTCTTTTTATCTGTCTCTCTCTCTTTCTGTCTCTGTCCGTCTTTATCTGTCACTCAACCCGTCCAGCCTAACCGAGGCTTTTCTCCAATACGTTGCGAGTTCAAGCCAATGAATGTCACGGCCGTGCCAAGAAAGTAATCACGCCGAGCAGTCCTTTGACACCCAGAGGACAAATTGAACCATTCGTTGTTCATATTAAAGCAATAACTCTTCCTCAGGGGGTGAGACAGGGTTGTGGGAGAGGTTGGCTGGTTGTTGGACGACAGACAGACAGGGACTGTTGTTATCAGCCTCTTCACCTCAACAACAAATTGCCTGACGTACAGTGATGATTGCCCCTCATGTCAGTGCTGACACTTGTATGTCTTTATCAGTGCAAGCATGGAGGAGGGCAGAGCCAGAGCTGTTCAATATCCACTATTTGGAAAGAACTGACGAAGAGAGACCCAGTGTCCAGTAGGGCTGGGGGGAAAAATTGCTTTGCTTATGTATGGTGAATTTTTTTTTGGGGGTTTAAAATCAATTATTTCCCTTACATTTTTTGTTTCTTTTTTTTTTTTTTTTGACAAATAATTTACCTTAAAGGTATCGTCAAATTTAATATTTATTGCTTCACGGTCACCTGGCTCTCTATTTTCTGTGTGCACTGAAAAAAAAATCTGGTGTTAATACACAGCCCCTGGCTGTGTAAATAGAAAACAAAGGAGTGCACAAGCTCTTTACATAATATAAGAAAATAAATGTCACACTGACGTGATGTGCATTCTTTTTAGTTAGTTTTTAGAAATGTCTTAAGATTTATTGTCTCTTGAAGTGTATTATTCGACTTTTGTTTTTGTTAAAGAAGGAAAAGAAAATCACAGTTCTATCGAATTGGCACCCACGTATTGTGAAAGAATCGAATCGTGACAAAATATATTGTTCCAGCTTCAGTGTCCAGCCTTCATATGTTGGATTTGACGGTCTGGAGCAAAAGCAAAGCAGTCCTTATCCATTCTGTCTATGCATCAGTAATCTGCCATGATGTTGACTGAGCTGAGATACATTACACCAGTGTCTCACCGGCACCATCAACAAGGTCACATCAGATGAGAGAAAAAAAGACGTGGCATCGCTGGGAAAATGGCATTTAGTGTCATAGGCTATTAATATCCAATACAGTCAATAAGCTACAGTATGCGTGCTACAGTATGAAAGAGCTTTTATACAAAGCACTCTCCATTTCAAGGTGAAATGATGAAGCTATACTTCTTTTGTCACTACCCAGGATGGGGCTTTTAGATGCCCGATGAACTTGCACTTTGGTAACTTACCAGTAAAAATTTAGTTTTCTGCTCTCCTGTATGCCTTCCGAGAGCATGCCTTGCTCATTCTTCTTCTACACCCTCTCACGGCAGTGTCTGCTTTGATTCACACTGCTGTGTCACTGAATTTCATTTGCCAAGGCCTTTAATTTTACAAGTCCCAAGTTGGCTGTCAAACACCGTGGTGAGAGGTAAGGAGAGGACCTGCACCAGTTTGGCAGATTTCTCCACCCCTCAGGGTAGTATAGGGGAGTTGAGGGAGTTGAGCTATCATCAGTGATGTACTGCAGTGCTGAAAGAGAGCTATAGGAATCTGACACAGAGCTGAACTCGAGCGTGTGTGCAGCTGTTTTAGGAGTAGGGTGTGTGTGCGTGCAAGTATGTACGTATAGAATTAAATGTGTGTGTTTTGGTGTCTTCTGGCACATCTATTTTCGGTCCACTTCACCAACACTAGCTGTTTCTTTAACAGAGGTGAGAAGTGGCGAATCCCTCGACATCTCAGGATCAACAGAATGAGAGACAGGAGTGGGAAGTGGAGAGAAGCAATCTCACGCTTAATTAATGACAGCTCTGCTGGGACGTACCGACAGACACGTTTCATTTTTCTTTACTCTCTCTGTCACTGTGTTACTCGGCCATCAGGTGGTCCACTCAGCGACCAAAGACTAGTGTAGACAAGTAAAAGATTATGTTTTTAAGATTTCTCTACAGCTCAACTTACAGAATCAAGTTGAAAAATGTATTGATTATTATTATGTGTCATTATTTTCATTTTGTATTTAAAAAGAAAGTAAAAAGCCTGACTCACTAAACATGTAATGCCTTTTTACTTGCTTATTGTATGTTTTGAACCAATGAAAAAATAATGAGCCTTGCTCGTGTTTGAAAGGCTCCCTAATTTTAAATTTTTAGAAAGTGCGCTAACGTGCACGTAAAAGGGAACAACATGGCACTAGAAAACTTTAAAAATGTATTCAAATAAATAAGTATAAGTTGATTATTATAACACAAGTAAACTCAAAAAGGTTTGTATGCTCAATCTAAAATCTCTATCTTCAAAATTCTGCTTACAGACTAAAAAGTATGTTAACTGCACGCAGCTCAGCAATAATCAGTTCAATTATTTAGTATTTATACATTTTGTATTGAGAGAATTCAGCTGACAAAAATGATTTAGCAATATAGACAATTTTAATATATTAAGTTCATAAGATAGAACTAGCACTAGTTTTTGCCACGTCACATCTGTTTCTTCGACTGGGAATATTATAAATATGAAATGGTCTGGGACCTGGCATTAGATATGTCAACAAGCTGAAAATAACGCCCACGGCCAACCACAATATTGCTCATAAAGCTTCCATCTTCTGAAGATTCAACCCGAGTCAACGTTCTGTCTTTCATCCGCTTAACAGTCGGAACATCTCTTTGATCATGTGCCACGGAGGAGGGTGACTAATGCTAACCATGTTATAGGATGTATAGCCATGTTAATGCATGCATGCAGAAATGCTAACATAATGGAAAGATAATGTTACTAGTTGTATGTAAGATATGCACATTAAATCACTATTTATCACTGTGAACAAATCTCACTCTACTTTTCTCCACTCATCATCATAAATATATTAATTAGTTCTTTATTGACTTGGCAAGACAAGTAAATAAAGTCTTGTACGGGAATAAATATTGTCCTTTTAATAAACCCTTTTAACTTTAAGCTGCGTTTTAGCCTCGTACAGCTTTCATCAAGCAACTTCTTCCTTCCAAAAGAATAAGCAGTTTGACATGAGCTCTGCCTGAGCTCCAGTGATCATAAGTGGTTGGTCTTGAAACTTAAATGGCCTGACAGTTACACAACACGTAATTAAAATTCTACTAGTAGCTTGCAGCATGAAAAACCGGAAAGGAGGATAGGAGATGATCTCCCATTAAAGGAGAACATCACCAGTTTACAAGTCTTAGGGAGCACGACTACATATGGGGGGGGGGTTATATAAAACTTTTTGTGGCTCCACAGGGAGATGTGCAAATTCTGATAAATTGCCCTAAGTGATTCACTTGAGGCAATAAGACTACAAGTTTAAAAAATTAAGAAAAGGAATCTGGGGATGTGGAGAGAAGCCATCTTAGCAGACTTATGTAGCCCGCTCCTCGTCTCTGCTGTCTATTGGCTTGAAGCTACATTAGCCGCTACTAGAATAACACACCAAGAATCTCAGGCAGAACTGGCAAGGAAGAAAAGTGAGCGGAAAAAAACAGACGCTATCTCTAGTGCTGCTGCATCGATCGGATCATTGAAGCATTTTGGAGGCTCATTCAGTGTTTTTTACAAGAAAAAGGCAGTAGAAAACTCAACACAGTCTTTGTATATTTTTACAAATTCAATATGGTGTAAATAACCCATAAACTCCCCTCTATTCAAGCTGCTACCTGTGAGCGAGAGTGCTGGTGTTGCATTAGAAGTTCCTCACAGCAGTCAATTCATAAACCCTGTTTTTCTCTTCAATCCTGATTATCAGTCCAGGTGATAGGTGATGAAAATGTCAGTCTTTCATTTACACATACTGGTAATCTAGAATGTATGGAAGCTCCTGATAAGCATTTGAAACAACCCGGAACTTTATTTAGGGCCTGAGAAAAATCCCAATAAACTAAAACAGATGCCGCATGTTGAGCTACCTAAGCTCTTCAGCTCTGCAGAGTTCTGGTTGAACCCAAGAATGGATTTAATGCTTGGTTGTTTGACGTAGAGAGTCATTTTAGGAATACTCATTTCTGCAAGTCTGTCTATTATGGGAGATCGACGTCTCTTGTTCCCAATTAACTCGTGCTGCTGGCCTGAGATGTTTGGGAACAATTAGTACAGGAGACTGCAATCTAACGTACCGTGGGGGGAAACAGCTGAGGGAGAGACCCTGAAAATGATTTGCATGGTTGCCATGTTCAAAGAAATTGCTCCCGTCCATCATCTTCAACTGGTCCGGTGTTCAGGAGATGGGGAAAAGAGAGGTAAATTGTGTGCAGTTTAATTGGGGTTTTTCTTCTGCTGAGAAGCGTTTGGATCCTCATTCCATGACGACAATAATATTGATTCGCCTTTGGCACGGTGGTATTTCTGTATTATTTCAGATTATTTTTTCATTTTTTTGATAGATAGTATGTATGGTGGAGGGGAAACTTTAGAGAGGCAGGGGGAAGTGTACCAAAAAAGGTCCTGACCCAGAATCAACTCGCACTCTTGCAAGATAAGATTTTGCACACTAAGCTACCATGATACTCTGCTTTTTCTTTTCTCACAGCTTTTCCTCGACTCGCTTCTTCTACTCCGTCTATCTAAAGTAAATCAGGCATGTTGCTTAATGCCTGGTGATATATGATAATCACAGATTCATTCTCTTTTCAAGAGGTAGTGAGGAAGGTGCTGTGCAGCATGCTGCGTCTCTTTACTTGGTAGTCTGCTTCAACTGTTTTGTGTGTGTGTGTGTGTGTGTGTGTGTGTGTGTGTGTGTGGGGGCTGATCTGCCCCACTCCTCTACCTGCTGCCACCTGTTTCTTCTAGTTAGTTAGTTTGTCTCTGTGATCATCCTCCCTCAACGTCGCCCAGACCTGCCAATAATTGTGTAAAGGTCTAACTAGTAGAAGGCTATTCCAGAGCTTACTGAGCTAGTTGCTCAGTAGGTCCAATTAGGAGACTGATGAGGGAGCCCACTGGTGGGTGGGTGTGTGTGGGTGGGTGGGGGGCATGCATGCGCACACACAGTTTGTACAGTGTTCTCTTGATCTTTGTCAGACACACACACACAATCTTTCAGCTGTTGCAGCCACATCCACTCACATTATTAGATAACAGAAACACCATGGCAGAGGATTCTTAATGTGTGATGCAGAATAGCCCCAACCATGCAATCAACATCACAAACTGATTTCAGCACTGTCATGCAACACAAGGTTGTGACTTTATTTATGCATTTTTCATGCAAGAGAATGTGTACAAAGATATTTCCATTGTGTGAATGTGTTTGTTGATGCAATTTCATGTCTGTAGGTTGTGTGTGTGTGTGTGTGTGTGTGTGTGTGTGTGTTCAGGACAGTCTGTCTCTCAGTGTGTGAGAACCAGCAGCTAGCTCCAGGGTTTTTTTTTAACCACAGGGGTTTTTATAATGGATGTCCCCCATGCCTCACAATACAGCTTATACAGATCCTCCGGGAATGCTCTTGAGTGTATGTGTGTGTGCAAACCTGCTGTCTTGTCAGCCTCCACTGTCACGGCGGGGCACTCACACACCAAGGGGCAAGCAAACATCTCACATCAGTTACACACACAGACATTGTGCAGCAGTTTGTTTCTGAGCTGACCGGCAGGACATCATGACATCAGCTCTTGGTGGTATAAAGGCTCACTTCATGCTGTGTTGCCTCCAGAGATTGGTGGCTGGTTATAACGCCATACACACCGACTAAGAACTCAAACTTACAACTAAAGCAACTAAGTGAGATTAGCAGCATGAAAACGCTGATAGTTGTAATAAATGCCAGTTCCAACTATGTAAATCATTAAATGCAATTAACTTTAACCAATCAGTTTATTAGTCAAGAGAATTTAAATGCCTTCTAATTGCACAGCGTATCTGCCGTTTGAGTTAAACCAAATGAATGTGGATTTAAAAAAAACTCCCAAATGTTATTCAAGGCGTTGCATGTCGTTACAATCCAGATTCTTCTTCGGGTGCTGATGTCATCTATCCCCTAGCACATGCCAGTAAACTTGCAAACTTGATTATCAAAGTGGAACAGTCGGTATTAAATCCTGTGCCAAGCCATTTTAAAGAAGTTGCTATGAGATCCCACACTCTTGGTGGTATTTAATTAACTTTTTTCCAGCACAACGGTTCTGGGAACAAAACTATTATAAAAGTTAAACTTCTATTGCCAGTATTTTCAAAGTTACTTACAGGAAGTCACTGCTTTTCTACAAAACTACTATAAAAAAAAAAACTATAAGTTATTAACTTCCCCATGCGTAAGCCTGGAGGGGATCGTGCATTCGGTGGTTGGTGTGAGCATGTATCTGTACCAATCAGCCAAATACATTCTGTGCACATTTAAGTCTGTCTGCTTAAAGACCTCTTGTGGCTGTGGTGCTTTGCAATTGTTAAAAACTTAAAACGTTTATTGACTGCTCATTGGCTTGTCATAGCTAGTCCACCAAGCATTCTAGGATGGGAGAAAACTCTGGTTTATTGGCATTTCTTCATCACAATTGTCTTGAAATTCAAATTCAACTCTTCTCTTTTTGGGAGTCTGTTTTCTGAAGATCTGCACTCTACTGAATGCACTCTCTTTTGGCACACAAGATTATGCAAACTCTTTCTCTTATTTTTACTAGTGTTTTTTTTTTTTTTAACTTGTCCTGCTTTAAATGGATCTCCCAACATTTTGGGAAATGTTCATATTAAGGATGCATGAGAAGATAAATATAAAACCTCTGCTTACAGCAACACAGAAATCCTGTCCTCGTTAAGTGGCTGGCTTCATCTAATTTTGTAACTGAATAAAACCCAGCGGGCCCTTGAATGTGGTGGTCATTAGCCTGATAGCTAACGAGATACAACATGTAAATAAATCAGACATGTTGGAAGATGTTTCTTGTTTTTATTTGACTTTTGTTCCTTTGGCAAATTAGCTGCTCTTGTCTTCGTGCCAAGATAAGGCTAAACATGTCACTGCTTATGTTATATATTTTACCTAATTCTCTATAAGACAAAAAGTACCACGATTTTGAAGTATTAATGTGCCACTCTATAAAATAAGGCTTTCTGTGTTCCTTGCTGTGTACTGAATGTGTTAATAAGTCATAACTTCAGGTGTGTTTGAGCTATAGCAGCACTCACAGACTTGGGGACTTACTCCACAGTGGCAGTAATGAATCTCTGTACTGTGAATATATATTTGCTGCCAGCCTGTGATGTGAGTGAATTAATGTTTGAATGTGAGAGGGAAAGGGAGCAAGGCCATGTCTTTGCGAGGATATTCACAGATCTATATGTGCATTACTGTCTCTGTGAATGCACCATGTCTCTACCACAGTCAATAGGTTTTAATTAAATATGTATTGTACAGACGCAGCCTTTGATGTTCCACAGCAATAATGTGTTCCATTTCATTGCTCAGCTGAGCTGTTAGCAAGGCCCAGTAATGTTTCTCCTCTACCCGCAGAGAGTTCCTGCAAACTACAATGAAACCTGTTGCTCTTAACAGCAATGAGTAAAATTATATGGATCTGTGTGCGTGCATGCATGCATGGTTAGTCCTCTTTACATGTGTGTGAGCATGTTGAGGTACTGTGGGAGGGCTCAGAATCTTTTAAATAATTTCTCTATTGGTTAGTGATTACGTTTCAACTTTCATCTACTAAAAAGAGTCTATATTGAATGCTTAATTTGGTTTGTGCTCATTAGGAACTGAACCCAAATGGGACCCCCGACTAATTTGGGAGATGTAAAGCTGCCAGTATTAGCCATTACATAACGCCTACATTGATTTGGTATTGCAGCCTTGAAGTCATAATAGCATTTGACTGTGAGAAATACAGCAATATTGGAATGGATTGAGAGGGAGCTCAAAATGCAGTCCACAAGGAGGAAGTGTGTGGTCCAATTTCAGGTGCTTGTTTCATACTTCACACATTTTGCAATAAAGCCAATCACCAATTTGATCATACCGTCATACTTAAAGATTGTAGTGTTGCAATTAGTGAGGTCAACTCAGGTTAATTTATAAAGCCCTCCAGTCCCAAACAACAGTCCAAACACTAGACTTCCCAGATTTAGCCAATCAACAGCATTCACAATGTAGATAATGCATAATTACAACAGGAGATACCATTAGAGCAACATTGTTTTCTATATTAAGTTAGTGAACTCATTGGGGTTTTGCGTTGAAGGCAAAGAAAAGCTAAATTCATTGTGAAAAGCTTGGATTAGGTGAGCCTAAATAACCAGAATTAAAATATGTATATTCATTACTTAATTACACAGATCTCAAGAGGACAATAGGCATAGATCACATCAATTCACAATGAAGACCGAGATCTGTGGTGTTCTCAGCCACAGAGGACCATATATTAAAGAGAAACATGTACGTGAAGATAAAATAGTTAAGAGAAACCGATCAAATACTACAATACTACAAACAAAGAACAGCTGGCACACTCCGTGAGCACAGAATCTGACGCAGGAAGTACAGATGTGTTGCGCCTCTGTTAAATGAGATTGTTGTAGAGATAAGATACTTCATTTGTCATTGTACACAGATGCAGTGAGACAATTGTTTGGAACAAACCTGAGATACCCACATCTAAAAAGACTAAAAATACATAAAATCTGTTAAATAAATAGTTGCAAATTGCATTTGTACCCATACAAATAGTTTGCAGTGACTAATGTGTTAACACTAGCACACAGGTTGGGGCGGTGGTGGGCAGATTTGCAGATTTGTTATGCTATACTAAATATCTTTGGGTTGTGATCATTGGTCAAACAAAACAAGCAAATTACGATCATGTTCATTTTTCACTATTTTCAGACGTATAATTTAAAAAAAACAATCAGCAGATAATTGAGAAAATAATCTGAAGATTAATTGGAAAGAAAATTATCAGTAGTTCCAGCCCTACATGAAAATGATTGTGTAAAATGCAACATGAAAGTGATTAAGATTTAAATAACACCCTAAAAAAATGTATTGTTGATCCTGCTTAATGAGAATATGTCTGATTTAATGAAGTAATCCTGGTGTCTCTGGCTTTATGAATCACCCCTCTGCTGATCTCCAAGCAGGGATACCGTTGCCTTTATTTTGTTGGAGGTCTCTGACAATGTCTTGTGATCCTTAGTGAAATGGAGCCCTTTCCATTCCTGTCCTCACTTCCTCCTCCTCTTCCCCCATGCTCTCATCTTCACTCTGCCTCTTCTTTGGTCATGGCTTTCAGCACAGCTCACCACTTGAATTCCGCACTTCCTCTCTGAAGGGAGAACCACAAACGGTAACACAAACCATAACTCAGAGCTGTAATTGCTGCTCCAATTTCACCTGAGGATGGCATGCACAGTAATGTTCTCCTATCTTTTTTCTGCTCACCTCACATGTGTCTCTCACCATGTGACCCCCCCCCACACTTAAACATGCATCTTTTAACCCCATTCTTATGGATATTTACTGACTTCTCCATAGATCCTAAATAATCAAACACAAAGCACAGAGAAAGTCGAGGTGATATACTGTATATATTTTATGTGATCGATAACCGGGAAATTACCAGGGAAAAGTAACAAGCTCTTATCAGTTCAGTTTTCCACAGCATCTCCCAAAGAACATAGAGATACATAAGGATGTTATACTTGCTACAGAGCAAGAAGTCCATGCTCATTGGCAAACAGCTAAATTAATGTGTTTCTAAACCAATGAAAAGTATCCTTTACAACCACATATTTAGCTTTTACTTTAATGGTCATTCAGACTTACTGTCTCCTTCACCAGTGACAGGCTGTCATGTATGTTTTTCTCATTTGACCCAAGCCTATAGCTAGGAATGTACCTGGACCTGTCACAGTAAGCAAAACCTCTACAGTACATGGGCCTCTGACTGCATCTCAAGGAGAGCCTGACACAGAGTGTTAAAAAGGGACGCCAAAGAGATCCTGACACAGAGTGTTAAAAAGGGACGCCAAAGAGAACCTGACACAGAGTGTTAAAAAGGGACGCCAAAGAGAACCTGACACAGAGTGTTAAAAAGGGACGCCAAAGAGAACCTGACACAGAGTGTTAAAAAGGGACGCCAAAGAGAACCTGACACAGAGTGTTAAAAAGGGACGCCAAAGAGAACCTGACACAGAGTGTTAAAAAGGGACGCCAAAGAGAACCTGACACAGAGTGTTAAAAAGGGATGCCAAGGGCCAAGCACCAGTATGTTGACTCAAAGATTGGAACAACACACACAAACAACACAAGACTTTCACCCAGGAGACCAGGGTTTGTGTGCCCTACTTTTCCTGTGTGTGACAACACACATCTTTTGACCACCTACAATCTTTTCCTATCCCTAACTTTATGTTTTTATCCCACACGTTGTGACGCCAAGGGGTCACATGTTGACGAGATGGGAATGAGAATTTGTCACCCCCTCAGTCTCTGTGTGTGTGTGTGTGTGTGTGTGTGTGTGTGTGTGTGTGTGTGTGTGTGTGTGTGTGTGTGTGTGTGTGTGTGTGTGTGTGTGTGTGTGTGCGCATACTTTAATGTGTGAGTGTGTTTGTCACAGGGCTTCCCTGATGACCTTGTACACTGCGGCAGGGGAGTGATTAAGGATCAGGGCCAAAGACCATTTCCTTTTCCATGGGAAGATGAATGACCCTGTTTGAAAGTGGCTGCCTATGGCCTCAGGGCAATTAAAGTTTGCTGTGAGCCAGCAACCCTTGCTGCTCTGTGTACAAAAGCAGGTCCTTGAGAAAAAAAGACATTCTCGGTGCCCATCCTGCTGAAACCAACACACCGTGGTGATGGTGAACAAATGAAATGCATTTTTTTTTTCCTTCCCAGCTGTTTTCCCTCCTGCTCTCCTCACCTACCTTTTCATTTGCCCATAAAGCTAGAAGGACCTGGAAAAAATGTGCTGACTACAAGACGCCGCTAAGAAAATCACACCGAGGGTGCTCATTCGAAATATCAATATTTGATCTAGGAAAATAATTTGGCATGTAGCTTTGGCTCTACAAGTTTATTCTGGTGCTCATTTCGTTGTAATTTATCCACTATATTAAAGGAGAGGGTTAACCGTGGGACCTCCAGCCTTTATGCACTTGTTCGCTTGCATCAATATTGTTACTAATGAAGATCAAACATTGTCATCAACTGTTTTATTTAAAATCAACGTGTTATTATTAACATGCTTCCGTGCTGCCACATGCATCCTCCACCCACCCCACCATCCGCACCCTTTTTTTCTCTGATAAAGCATCTTATCTGTCACAGAGCGGGGAGCATGAGCAAAAAGAGTTGTGGCAGCCTATTGATAGGGATAAGGCCTACTGCTATTGATTCCCCTTGTAATACAAGCCTCTCCTTTGTCGGCCTGTCAAAGCCCAGATCGGACATGATAATGCACGCATCAGACAACCGTCAATAGAAAGGCGAAGCTTCCGCCGTGGCGATGACTATCTTATTTTGATGCGAGGGGCCAGTGGAGTGGAGGAATGGGATAGGGGGAGTCAGGGAGAAAGAGGAGATGGGAGCAGGAGTCAGCCTCACCTCTGATTTCTGTCGCTGTCGGGCCATTTCTCAACCTAAAAAAAACACTCTGCTGTATGTATCACCATCTAACAAGTGTGAAAATATATATGTCTAAGGTGACCAAGAAGCACCTCAGGGAAGAAGAAGTTGCTTTGAATTGTGTGTATTTGGTTTCCCCTTGCCTCTGCGTCATCACTTTGATCTGTGAACATGCAGCCACATTGAATTTCCATGGCAACTGACTGCCTGAGGAAAATTTATGTTTTGGGTTTATTCCCATACTTATAAAAAAAAACTAAAATCAGTTTAAGCAATTGGGCAAAGGGGTTAAAATGCGGATCTATAATGGTGTGTCTTTTCCCTCTTCCCTTAGTCCCAAAAGGTTTCGTGTCTCAATGTTTCCTTCCCTATCTGGACACAGAAACATGTGACGTGTGTCATTTGTTCTGATAAGACGGTGTTGTGTTAGGAAGGACCTCCTGCGCCCTCCCTGATGATGTGACTCACTGTACTTTATTTACATGTGTGCTTAGATCCCCCGACAGCACTGTTCACACTCATATTTCATGTCATGTTTGTAAACCAGGGGGCCATGGCTGCGTTTTAGCCTTTACACTGCTTTTACCGACCTAGGGGAAAATAGAAACAATGGTTGCATTGCGTCTTTATTCTCCTCCTGCAGTGCACAAGCCACTGCTTTGATGTGACCGATCAGATCACCATCATGCTCAGCAGACTATTCTACTGCAGACGCAGCAGCTGCTGCTCCTGTTACCGGCCATGTATTTAAAGATTTTGATTCAAAGTTGTAACAGTCTGTGTTTGATTAGTGTGAACTTTAGACAATGGCTGTGAGCACACAGTTAACTAATGGTATATTTTAAGAACTACCTGGAGACCAATTATAGCTCACAATATGTATTTTTTTCTAAATTTGGAGAAATTTGGGCAATGGTGCACATACACTGACCTATAGGATTATTAGGACCACCATACTAATACTTTGTGGGATGCCCTGGATGCATATCCAGGGCACGAAGCTCCTGTTACACCACATCCCAAAGATGCTCTATTGGGTTGAGATCTGGTGACTGTGGGGGCCATTTTAGTACAGTGAACTCATTGTCATGTTCAAGAAACCAATTTGAAATGATTCGATCTTTGTGACATGGTGCATTATCCTGCTGGAAGTAGCCATCAGAGGATGGGTACATGGTGGCCATAAAGGGATGGACATGGTCAGAAACAATGCTCAGGTAGGCCGTGGCATTTAAACCATGCCCAATTGGCACTAAGGGGCCTAAAGTGTGCCAAGAAAACATCCCCCACACCATTACACCACCACCACCAGCCTGCACAGTGGTAACAAGGCATGATGGAACATGTTCTCATTCTGTTGAGCCAAATTCTGACTCTACCAACTGAAAGTCTCAACAGAAATTGAGACTCATCAGACCAGGCAACATTTTTCCAGTCTTCAACTGTCCAATTTTGGTGAGCTCTTGCAAATTGTAGCCTCTTTTTCCTATTTGTAGTGGAGATGAGTGGTACCCATTGGGGTCTTCTGCTGTTGTAGCCCATCCGCCTCAAGGTTGTGCGTGTTGTGGCTTCACAAATGCTTTGCTGCATACCTCGGTTGTAACGAGTGGTTATTTCAGTCAAAGTTGCTCTTCTATCAGCTTGAATCAGTCGGCCCTTTCTCCTCTGACCTCTAGCATCAACAAGGCATTTTCGCCCACAGGACTGCCGCATACTGGATGTTTTTCCCTTTTCACACCATTCTTTGTAAACCCTAGAAATGGTTGTGTGTGAAAATCCCAGTAACTGAGCAGATTGTGAAATACTCAGACCGGCCCGTCTGGCACCAACAACCATGCCACGCTCAAAATTGCTTAAATCACCTTTCTTTCCCATTCTGACATTCAGTTTGGAGTTCAGGAGATTGTCTTGACCAGGACCACACCCCTAAATGCATTGAAGCAACTGCCATGTGATTGGTTGATTAGATAATTGCATTAATGAGAAATTTAACAGGTGTTCCTAATAATCCTTTAGGTGAGTGTAAGTTGATATCAATCACATTTATTATTAGGCACAGGTGTGAAAAGAGGGTGTGAATACGATTGTGTGCGTGCATGCGTGCGTGTGCGCGTGCGTGCATGCGCTCACGGCTGTCTACTTTGCACTTGGCGGGAGTATTGCCGGGTACCAAATGAACTTGGCCTTTGGAAAATGGAGCCGTTTGGTCAGTGTTGAATATTAATAAATATAAATGAAACTAAAGGATGGCACAATAAAGGTTGAGGTAAAAAAAAAAAACACTTGCATAACACTGGTTTCACTTCTTCAGTGTCTACCCTTTAAATAAAAGCACATCTTAAATTCACTCCGAGCATTTCGCTATAACGGAAACTTTTTTAAGCGACACTAAATATCAAACAAAAGCCAGACACTATACCATATTAATTTGCTGTGACCTGTACATTTTTATATTTTATGAGTAAAATCTGAATCTCCAACATAACCAACATTTCTCTGTCAGGTAAGTGTACTTTTCCTCCGAAGTAGAAGTACACAGTCAGTATACAGTTGCTTTGGGGTCTGTCTCTAAGTTATTTTGGGGGGTGCAGTGGTTCTGGAGAAAGCTACAAGCAGCAATACCACAGGCTAAGCACTCGGCACATTTTCAAAAGGCACAATACTAGTTTGATAGAAAGTGTCATTGTTGAACAAGTAAAAAAACCAAATACATCATGCCTTTTTTTCCAGTCTTCTGCTTTGTGTTTGTATCACCAGGTGGACTGTGCTGTGCCAGAAAAAAAACTTTGAAGTGTGAACAGTGGGGCTCGGCTGTATTAGATAGTGGATTTTATTTGGCTGTGGAAGAAATCTGTCAAACACCGGTTGCATTTATCTGCTTGATGTAGCAGAGCATGGCAGCCTGCAGTGCAACTGCTGCTGCTACTAATATGGCTAGAAGTGAGCCATGCTAGAGGTTGTTCTTGTTTTTGTCACTGGTAGTCGATGTTACGAATATGTTGAAATTAAAGGATAAAATATATTTTTTGTTCTCCTCATTGGTTCGCTTTAATTGTTCATCCTGTCCAAACTGACCCTGTAGACATTGCTTCCTAATGTGATTTTATTGAAGTGATGGGGAACAACATCCACATTCTGTCTGTGCAAAAATGGATTTCAGCCTAAGCTTACAAAAGGCTTCAGCAGCTTGAGTTAGTTAAATTGTGTGGTTATATCTTCCAATGGCAAACTCCTTTTTTGTAACAAATTTCCTCTTTGTGTTTATAAGCTGACCGAGCGTCTACACAGGCTGTGTTCAGGCGCAGTGTTGAGTTTTGATAAACTGCGTTTCTGGCATCACTAAGAGCCTAACTCATAACAACTGTAGTTATATTGTATGTGTAAAACAAAAAGAGAAAAGAGACTTGCAGCATAAAATGTGTATATGCACGAGTGAAATGTGAGCCGTGTCGACAGCTGGATTGATTGAAATAAAAGTGCATCTGTTCCGCCCAGACCTGGGTGAGACTCCTGTGTAGACAAGCTGCCACTAAGACAGCCTCATATGAGATTCAGCTAAACTAAGGAATGCAGTTTTTGCAACAACAAAAAACAAGGACTATGGATTTTGTCTCTAACTCTTATATTGGAATGACATTTGAAAGAGATCTGTTCAGGGCCACAAGTAAGTACAGTGAAAACCAGAAAATACTACCTATACATACTGTACAGTATAGGCATGCGAGTGTGCCCATACAGAAAGAGATATGTCTACATGTTCTTTAAAAATAAAACAAAACATCCACACACTTTAATTCAAATCCCTTACATATACTCAACTACTTATACTATAATGTAAAATATATAATCTTTACTGGGCAGGCACTGTGGTGTTGTTGCTTGTGTTTTCCTGTGGTTAAAAAAAAAAGTTTTTTAATAAAAGAAGTGTTGGTTTCCCAATGTTCAAGTTTATTGTTAATCAATCTGTGAGGTCAGGCCTGACTGGTGATGTAGCATGCACTCCATCCAGTTGCTGAGGTAATTGCAGCTTTGCCTGTTAATCGTCTCTGCATTGCTGCTGGCTGATTCACAGTAGTCAGTCTACAATTCCTGATTAAATACCACAGACTCTGTGACCGAGACAGCCCCGGCATCTTTGCACATTCTCCATTTTGTGTATGTCAGTGCCGTCAGTTGTGAATCCAAAAGCTGTGTATTTTGAGACTCGTCTCCCAAGGAGACTGTCTTTCTTTATCGACCGCCGGTGTCATCCTTTGAGTTGATGTGCTGAAGTGGTCAGAGGTAAATGCTGTTTTAACGAAGTCTGGCTATTGATTTGGCTGTGGTGTTTGTTTGTGAAGTTAGGAATTTGAGCACCACTTGAAAGCAGGGTAATCAGGATAATCAAGCATGATGCATATAGCCTGTGAGTTTTTATGTGCTAAAATCATCTCATATTATACGCTTTCTTCACAAACAGGAAGTATAAGGCATGTGCATGCATGTTAAATCTTCCCACACACACACAACAAAACCAGGCTGTATATCCTGCCACCCAGACTATCTTAAAAAATGACGATGAGGACGTTTGTTGGGAATAATTACACCAAAAAAGAAATCCCTTTGCTGCCAAAATATATCCCACTCTATGTTATGGAGATTTAGACAGAGAATTGGATTTCCCCAGCTGTGAAATCAGTTTTTGTTGTCCCGCTGGCCAACCGCGTCATTTTGCTATACCCCGCTGTAGGCCCCTGTCGCTGCACACACATGCAGCCTTTGCCTTCTCTGCTCCATGAGCCCCATTTGCATTAACAGTGTCTATCCTCATGCTATACGTCAACGACTGTGTGCTGTGTCACTTCATCAGTTCTGCATTAGCCGAAATGTGGAAGAATGGAACCATAAGCCATTCATCAGAAGCACTTGGGTCTGAGCTATTGTGACAGACATACTGTACATCATATGTTTATGAAAGTGTACATACAAAATGTCAGACATGACACTTCAAAAGGCCTCTTCAATTTCTCCGAGTGGAATCAAAGTCTCTTAGATTAGAGGGTCTCTTACTCCGATTCACAGATTACATTCAGTAAAATGCAAAGTGAACACATTGACTGGAGTGTGTCTTTCTACCATTTAAATGCAACACTTATAATACGAGAGCCGAGGCGTTCGGCCCTGTTCTTTAATTTAAATAGGCTTATTTTGCGCTGCAGTGTTCTGCAGTGCTTTGGCCTCTGTATGCCAACAAGTCAAGAGAGTGCAAAACATTTTTCTCAGGCTTGCCTCTGGGTTAAAAGCCGTGCAATTTGACCATTATTACGTTGAATAGCCTGCCACACACCTTAAACATGGTCATAGCAATGTGAGTCCTTATAGGTATGTTACAATGGAATTTGTAACATGTTTCTAAGCTGCAGATTTGCTCCAACAATATCCATTTAAAAATCTCAAAGGAGTATACGCAGTGTCGATAAAGGGGTAAGTGAAGTCACTCGATGAGGTTTTGGGGGAACTTCAGACAAAAACGTTTGGAAGCCACTGCTCTAATAATTATAGTTATATATATATATATATATATATATATATATATATATATATATATATATATATATATATATATATATTTTTTAGATAGAATATAAAGTTCTGCTGCCTATTTTTTTACCTACAGACAGACAGTGCCCATGTAACATTAAAGGAAACTCATTCCTTGCTGCACACATGTTGTGAACTGCTCCATGGATACAGTAAGCATTTGGGGAGACTGAAGCTCTGATGATTAGAGCAGTTTTCCATGTTTTTTTTTTTCTTCCTCCTTTGCACTGCACCGCACCGCAGGGGGAATGCAGTATATCAAATAGATATAAGCACTTTTTTACAGACTGATCTGACATGAGAAGAATCTCTACAACTTAAATATCTCATTTGAATGTTTCATGGTTTATTCAGTGGTTTTTTTCCCTTTTTGCATGATAAATACATTATGAATTACAAATTCATAACAGTGTAAGAAGACGGAACAAGATGTCTTAATATCTCTCTCTGCGCACTTTCTGTAACCATGTGTTGCTGCAGCCTTTACATCAATCCGTGCATTCACATGTACTTAAGTATCTACTTCAATTAAAGTATCTTTAATCCCCTACTTAGATTACAGAAACCCAGTTCTTTTTGCGTTATGCGTTGAATGTGATTCAATTAAAATTTGACCCATGTTGGACTGGACATGTAAGAATTCCAGGCCTAGTCAGATTGCCATTGCACCAGTTAGCAATAAATTGGCATGGGTGCTTAATCAGGCATAAAAGTTACATAATGACTTCAAATTGAAAAATTAGCAAGCTTGCTGAAATGATAATAAAAGATCATCTATTCAGGAAAATTATGTATTTAAAACATGTGTAAGCTACTGCTAAGCTGCTGCATCCAAGGCAGTAAACATATTTGCTCTGCGCTGAGATGCTGTTGGCGTCAGCTGCAGAGAAATGCTGCATGAATGGACAAGAGAAAGGCAGTGTTTTCAATTGATGCTGGGTGATGGTGCGATGGTCTCGGCCTGAAATTGGTGGAACAGGCTTTGAAGTGGCTCGGGTTTTTCATCTCTCTCTTTCCCTGTGTCCCTGCCTCCCACATCTGACGCTATCATAATAACAAGCAATAACCCTCTTTCAGCAATAACCAAGACTTTTCCGCCTGTAATATGGCTTCAATAAATAGTCATGTTTACCAAGGGGCCATATTTTACAGCAATTTGGTTTAGAGCCTCCCCTCTTGCTTCGTTTTTTGCCTCCTCATGCTGGAGTACAGTACATAATGTGGTGCATTATGCATACCAGCACAAACACGCATTAGCACATTACCAAATGTACTGATACAGAAAATAGCACAGTCCATCACGCATAATCACATCAGGCAGAAAGAAAATGCTCTGAAAAATAATCCACTTTCTCACTGTGTGGTTTGGTCGACATATACATGTTGAACATCAGCATGTGTGTGTGTGCATATGGTAGAGGCGGGCAGCTTTCTCCGGGCCCCACTGAAAGCAGCAGCACAAGCATGGGGGCGCGTTTCATTAGTCTGTCAAACTCAATGATATTTAGAGCCCCACACCCTCGGCCAGGACTGGAAAACTCAATCAGCACTCTGATTTCATAACCCTGCTCGGTGACAGGGCTTATTTTATCGCCCCGCTGATTCATTCTAATAAACGCTGGCTGCCCAGCGCACTGCCACTGAAATACAACCTCCCCCCCTTCTGTCCTCCATGGGTCAACCCGAAAGAAAGGGAAGAAGTGAGAGGAGGGCAGGATAAATCAGAATTGTGGGAACTGGAAGGTGCAGATAATCCATCGCTGCTTCGGGTGTAGCTAGCAAGTCTGCCGCCTCATCCCTCCCTCCTTCTGCACCCTTTAGCACAAATCAGAAGCCCGGACAGTGTTGATCTGCGAGGGCTTGGTTGGGCTATTGATTGTGGACGACAGAGGAGGAGAGAGGCGATAAATAATCGGAGGCAGAGTGCGCAGGGTGAAGGAAAACAATTATCTGCGGAGGTGGAAAGCACATAAAGTGAAGAATGATAAACACTGTGAAATATGATTGACTCCAAGTGATATATGGAAGCCAAAGGACAGGCGGAGAGAGGTCTGTGTGTGCACAGATATCCTTGAATGGAATAGGTGCAAGTTGAGGACTCACTGTACTGCCCCGAGGCCTCACCACATCTTTCTGTGTGTGTGTGCGTGTGTCTGTGTGTGTGTTCTTTCTCTGCAGACGACCGATGACATTGTTTCGTCCGCGGAGTGCTCCAGCGACGATGAGGACCTGGAAGAGTGCGACTCCGGACATGCAGGTGGGATGGGTGTGTCGAGTTGTGCTTGCTCTGAACCTGTCTCTTTCTCCTTATCTTTCTTTGATTTGCTACCGAGGAGCCTCTCCTCTTAGCATCATGTCCCATGGGAGCTTAAAGTGTAACTTAAAAAAAAAAAAAACTCTGAAAAGTTGCCACTGTGAGAAATACACACTAGTGTGAGGGGTTCACAGCATATATCTAAAGTTTATCAAACTCTTTGGAGATGGATGAAAGCAGTAATAATCATGTTCCTGTATCCTTAGCATGCTCTCTGTAGGAAGTTAACTGTAACAACTAAAAAGTAAATGCATACATCTTATAGTCTAGCTACTGTAGTTAAACCTCACCTTTCATCTTTGAAACAAGTTACACTTAGCTATGGGGCCACTGGTTGCAGACATGGCGAAGCGTTGATACTAATTTTGTTCTCTCAGCATTCTGTCGAGAGCAAAACTTTACTCAACAAAGTACGAAATTAGTATCAAGCCCCATGTCGCCCGCACTGATGCTTCAAAATGTATCTGTCCTGTACTGGTTGATTTCCTCTTGCTGTGCGTGTGTGTGCGTCTCTCTTGACAGAGGATACATTTTGAGATTCTTTCGAGAACAATGATGCTTTCAGCATAGATACTGTGATATGTAGCAGACTAACTGCAACAGAGCCTCTTCCTCCTATCTCCTTCCTTCTTCTCGTTTGTACCTCTGTTTCCTTCGTCGGAGGCTTGCCTTACCTGAAACATTCTAATAGAGAACAGATATCCTCGAATTTCTGTGCGCATCGTCTCTCTTCCCTCCTCCCTTCACACACAAACACACACACACACACATACACACTTATCACTTTGTGATTAGATCAAAGTGATAGCACATTCACTCAGTAGCGTTTGAAAATAAAATCAGAGCTGGAAATAAAACCGCAGATTCTAAAGGAGTGGTTATTTTGAGGCAACTTGGGTTTGGACGACTTTTGAACAAGCAACTGTCACTCACACTTGTGCTCAGGGGCAGCTGGCATATATCCTATTCAGCAGGGGAGGGGGAGCTCCATTGAAACTGGCTCAGTATGAATAAAGCGTCTTCCCTTAGGCACTCCGAAAATCATTAACAGCTCAGGCTATTTGATTGCTTCGCTGTCCTTCAAAACGCCATCCCAGCAGACTAATTGATGCCATATTAATCTGTCTAAATACAGCTCATTTTAGCACCAAGCATATGTCCACTTTTCACTGCTGATAATAAGCCTAAATTGAAAAAATGCATTGCCCTTTAACTTTGTTATCTCTGCTCGGAGAACCTAACAAGATAGTCGGTCATTTATTTATTTTTTGGAAATGAGGTCCTTCCGTGTACTTTAGTAGATATTCTCCTAATACTTTTTGCCGTTTTCCTCCAATCTGAGATAGGAACTCATTTACTTAAAAGTCTTATGCTGTAATAGCTCTTGTTTCCTTGAAATTATGGCCACATTTTGGTCCTCGCGGTAATGCTTTTAATGCAAAAAGAAAGCCATTTTCTCCTATTTAGGCTCTTCCTCTATAAGCATGAGTTGCTCTCTTAAGTCCAAGATTATTGAAATTGAATGGACACATTTTTGCAGCTCGTGTGTAATGTTGTTGTTTTTTCGATTCCGTAGACTTTTAAAACCTCATACCCAAGTATTCTCAAAAGTGGAAGTGCAACAAAGCGCAGTGTAAGAAGTTTTTACTAAAGAGAACATGGTACCCTCCCCTCATATAGTGGCAACATATGTAGCCATACACACTCATACATACTGTACATTTCACCATGTTGACACAGAAATTCATATCCTCATTCCTTGCCCCGCTTCCAGTCGTATGAACAGTTGCATGACATGATGTTGGTTTTCTTTTCCGTTGCATTTTGTTTTTTTCTCCTGTAATGCACATATGAACATCTCTCTTCTGTATCGATTTGGACTCAGCTGTTGGGTTGCTTTTTGTTTTTTGGCTTTACTTTGGGGGCCGGGGCGGTTTGACTGGGGTGATTTTACTTTCTTGTTTTGTTGTGGTTGGTTTTTCTTTTTTTCTTTGGCGTCCGCCTCATCATCCGTCGTCCATCCTCCAAGCAAGGATAGAGCCACTCCTCCCGTTTTTGCCTCATCTTGTGCCGCATGAATTTTTGGTGGTTGGAAAATTCAAAGTTGTCTTCCTCATCAAGTTTGTGTTTATTTTTTTGTGCCATATGGCTTCTAAAGAAACAACCCCCCTCCCCCTCCCCCATTTTTGATACAACATAGGGAAATGAGCGGCAACAAAATCTTTTCTTGCCATCATCCTTTTTTTGGCCTTGTGCAGGCAACCCCATTCTGTCTCAAGAAAGTTGTGTGTGAAAGAATGACTCCCTGTCTCCCCTCCCGAGCGTTAACCCCCCGTCCATCCCGACTCACCCACCTTCTTTCTTTTAGCCTTTCTGCATATACATGTCTGTTTGAATGCAGATGGCATAAAAAGACTTTTATTGCCACAAAGTATATCTGTTTTTCTATTCTATCTGTTGCTCCAAGTAGAAGGCATTTGTGGCATGCACTCTGTACTGGACTGTACTGCAGCTCTATAGTCTAACTTATTAATTCCCCGCACTCCCCTGCTTCTGCATGGATATGATTGGCATCCATTTTGTGTACTGCTTCTTCTCCACCCATAAGTCTCAGGCTAACCCCCAGCTGGCTTCTACTACATGTCAGTGTGTTTGTGTGTCTGTCTGTGTGTGTGTGTGTCTGTTCGGAGCTACAGCGGTGGTCCCCTGCCGCTGCTCCTCCCTTGGAGGCGTGTTGTGTTTGTGCTTGCGCCTGCTGTCTCTGTCAGTGCTCCGTCTGTGTCTGCCAAGCAGCTTGTTTTGTCTGCTGTGCGTGGTCTTCTTGTGATTGTGTTGTCTGTGTGTTTAATAAAACTGTTAAACCTTACCTGTTCCCTTTATCCCACGGAGGTTCCACAAGAGGGCAAATAAGGATTGTGCAGTGAGACAATGTCTGAATAAGAACCCGGAACACATTGACATCACTACAAGTATCATGATATGCAGGAATTCAGCAGCTAGTTAAAACAACTACCCGGAAATCACTGATGAGAAAATATGCAATGCTTGGTTTAGAGAAGAGCAAACACCAAGTCGATTTTTGATTTAATTTCACAGTGATTAACAGAGTTGCAGCTTGTCATTGCCGTGTAATCTGAGCAATTTTTGTGATTAATATGTAATTATATTTTAGTAATTGATGCAAAAGATTCTTCTTAATCCAAAAGTAGGATTTCTGTGCCTACAAGTTGCTATACATCCTGTAGTTTCAATTTAGACACACAACAAGCTTATGTAAAAAGTCCATTTTGTACTAATGCTATCAACGCACAAATACAGTGCCGATATTTTGACTCGTCTTAGCAGCAAAAGCCTGGATCACGGCTTTTATCTATATACTCTTATTGTGCTGGCAATTCAATATGTGCCATGAGAAAGGTATATTGCTGTGGCTCCACTGTGCCAGTAATACGTACGTAAACAACAAGTGACATTATATTGATTGTTCTAAAATGATCCTTAAAAATCCGCCACTTCTGTGTTTAAGGTTAGGTTAAGTTACTATAGCCACTTGATTAAAGTTGTTCTAATCCAGTACATGAAATTGGACAGTCACCAGTACTGAGTATGGGCACTTCTGAATTTTGTCCACATAAGTGCTCTTACTTCCAATTGTTGTTGTTGTTTTTGTTGTTGTAGTAACCAAGCAATTATATGTAAAATCCGACATTTAGCACACTCATATAGACCGAATCAAATGATTCTTTGTTTCATAACGTCATCAAATCAGGCTCCTCACATCGAAATTGTCAAAGCCTATTTGGGGTCCCACTTTTTATTTTGTGATAATAATAATGGGTCACAGAGTATCACATAAAAGGAGTTGCTCATAGTGACAAACTCACAGAGACTTACAGTCCGACTCTGCAGCTCATGTTTTAGTTTTTTAAAGCTTCACTCTGATCAGTGTGGTTTCCAGAAATGGTTTGCTAACATTACACATTACAACACATTAGCCGTAGCCATTTTTTTAAAATTATAATATGTCAATGTTGAACTGCCTCCAAATGGCCAAAACATCAGGTTTAGCGAAAGGGGAAGATTGCCATCATTGTCAAAGGAAACTACCGTTGGCGGTTGGGACACAGACTCATGTGAATGGGTGTATCCTCTGTGCACCCCTCATCGCTATTGCTTTTTGCTGCACTATAAGAATGTTCCTATCGAGCATAGACATATAGTTGGGTCAGTGTGTTTAAACAAACACTTCATTTTTCTAGGGAGGACAGCCTCCTACAAATCTCTGCAAACAACTGTTGCAGTCATATGTGACAGTCAAATGGATTGTGAAAAGAGTGTGTATTTAATAAAAGGGCCAGAAATGATCCTGCATGCGCCATTACCCTATCAGCCTTTGATGAAGTGGAGCACAGATCAAACAGGTCTAGCATATTTATAGATCTCTCCTCATCTCGTTGGCCTTGGTGGTTATCGTGGAGAGTCTGTGGCTCAAATGAATGTTAGACAGGAAGCACGGATGTTATGTTGTGTGACGTCTTCATTGCTGTATATTAAGAGCCCTGACACATGTTGGGGTACGGAATGAAGTATGATAGGGATGGATCACTGAGTTTCCTCGTGGCGTCAGCGATGGCTTCCGTCAAGCCCCATCGGGCCGGCTGTCACTTCAACACAGGCCTCAGATCAGTTTAAAGGTTATTCAGCTGACACATATCCGCCGAGAGCAGAGGTGCCGCCTAACGGCTGTACAGCAAATCGACCGGCTGACAGAGAGTGAGTTGCCACGCCTGCTGCAGATGCCAATTTAATACGCCAGACTGCGCCCGGCCACATGATGACAGATTAAGAGCTTTCTGCCATGCACTGTGGCTTCAGGATGCTCCTCCTCCAGCTGGAGGTAGTTGCATCCATCCTCCTGGGGCAGACCTCTACGCTTGCTGAAGTTGTAAACGGAACAGCGCTTAACTTTTTAAGGATGGAAATGAATTATTTATCAGTGAGAAATTAGACCTCTCCTGGCAGGGATGTGCACAGCACGATAAGATAATTTCATAGCATGGTAAAGTGCTAAGCTTCTACATCTCTCTAGAAAGCTCAGCCATTGCACAGGGCACCAATATAATCCCTGGCATGTCCCTTTAAGTGTGTCTGCACTGAGAATCTGTGTTTTGCTGGCTCGTTGGTAATCAGCTTCCTACCTGTAGAGGTGGATGAATCTGCTACAGCAGGTGTCTGGGCACAATGTGAGCAGCCACAATGAGATTTCAGGGCCCCAAACCACTGACTCGCCCACATTTGCAGCGTCGAAATCCCATTGACTCACTTCATCCAGGGTTGGTGCTGGTGCACCGGCTTTCCGCTTTTATGGTGTGGCGTCGTCAAATCCCTGACGCACCGCCGGGATTCATCTCCATTCGGAAGCCTCAGCAAACTCTGGACGGACACGGGGATCAGGCCAGGGGAGGAAGAGTGGGAGTGCAGGGAAGTGAAGAGAAAGTGCTGCTCTGAGATTTCTGCATCTGTAGCCTCTAAGCTGCTGAGGTAGTCAGTCAATCAGCCATTTAGAAATAACTATATTTACTTAATTCTTCTTCAAAAGCCAGCACAGGCATGCGGCAGATAGCCTCTTTATATTTTTTACAAGAAATGATGAAAAGCAAAATGCGTTGAAAAATTGCAGTTTGTTTGATGCTCTTGTTTTTGTGGTTAAAAAAAGATAGCGTCGGTTTTTCTCATTCCTGCTAAGGTTAGTCAGCAGGCACTGGCGCAAAGAAACACTTATTAATCGGAATTCCTGACTTCCTTTTGCTTAAAAAGATAGATAGCAGAGAAGCTGGTTGTAGGTCGAGCAGAGTGGAGAATTATTTGTCAGGGAGGCTGTAGGCTTAGAATAAAATCCCATCCATCTCAACGAGTGCGGAAAAACAAACGCAGTCTGGTTAAGCAAACCCATTAGAACGCGCTTTGTTTGTCTGCTTCAGAAGTGCAGCAAGATGTGCAGCGCTTGTGCAAGAGCTTACACAGGATTAAAGTGTTTACCAAAACATCAAGGTCCTCTGCACTGACTTTAATGGAGACCCTTTACAGCAGCGGTTCCCCTCCCATCCAAGTGTTTTGTTGATAGAGCACAAAGCTAACAGATGCTGAAAGCTAGAGTGAAAGGATGCAAACAAGGCCAAGACTGCAAGGGCAGGGTTGGATAAATAAAACCTTGGATGAAATCACTTACTCTGGGCTGGTATTGTTTATTTAGCAAGGCGAGGAGTTAGTGGAATAATATCATAGCTATGCAACATGAGCAGTCGCTGTTAGCTGAGACACACTACAGTAGAAAGCCACACTGTACATCAGGGCATGAAACGACAAGCAGGAAATTCACATTTTAGACGTCAGTTTACTAGTGTATTAGTTTATTATAAGGATCTCCATTAGCTGACGCCTAGACAACCAGCTTGTCCAAAACCACATAAAATTAGACAATTTTTAAACTTTTTATAACACATACAGGAAAAGAAAAGAAACACAAACTCTCACAAGTATAAAACAAAATAACAAGGAAACAACCTGAAAAAATGAAAATGACAACCTATATGAAATTACATTATATCAACGACATGACACATGGGTGTAGAGTTAACATCTAGCTAGCTCTCAAAGACGAAGCAGGAGAATGACAATTCATTAGAATAAAAGAAAACCTCAAGATAAACATTTAAGAGATGTTGAGATTTAGGTATCTTCATAAAACATCCCTATCCTTTGATAAGACTTATATTACTTGGCAAATTACTCTCTGTATATGACAGTTCTGATTTCAGGTCATTGGATTTGTGTTGATAATACAGTCAGGATAGTGTGACAGATGCTGTATTTTTTCAATTATACATAACTTGACAAATGAGGTTTCCGAAACAAAAACCTGATACCTGAAGACATATGTGCCTGTCCCGTCTCCTTCAAATTACCAGAGGCCCAAAAAAGCCACCGCCCTCTTGTGGAACTCCTTCCCAACACAGTGTTTATCTGTCAAACGACGGCTGTTGGTTATGCACATAACGCAAAGCATCTGAACATTTAACAAAAAAGTAGCTCATTAACTATCTACTCTACATCCCCTCTTGATTAATTAGCGAATGTGCTGGGCCTAAATGCCACATAATGTTGGTAATAAATCACCCATGGTGCACCTGCTTCTCCTGTTAACTGCTGATGAATGACATATTCCACAGCCCTTGGTGGCAGTGACATTTTAACTGACCTCTGACCCCATTTCTTAAGCCCCATCCCCAACCTGTCCCATGGCTTGCTGTATTGTTATTGTATATTACTCTCCCTAAATGCAACTTACTTAAGCATGCATTAACCCAACTTCTTATAGTGGAACTAAAATCCAAAATAAAACCATGTCTGGTTGACCTCTCTTTCTCTGACGTACATCCAGATTGCACGCCCTGTCCTGTGTTTTAAAATACTAACAAGAGAAATGTATTAGTAACTAATAATAAAGTCTTTATTATTAGTTAAGCGAAGGTGGTGACACTTATCCTATAAACTGTCCCCCTCCTCTTTGTCTGCCTCAGTGTGTGCTTTCTGGTTGTTCATCTTTGATAGTGTGACAAATTTAATGCCTTTCTTTCTTGCTTGCTAATTTGTTTTGTCTTTTTGTACATATATGTTGAAACACATATATGTGTATCTATGTTTCTCTTCTGAAAATGTTCAAATTTTAACTATCTGATAATTTGCTAAGAATCACTATTATTGACAATGTTTTGATGATTTCTTCCCTAATTAGAATGAAACTTCCTCTTTTCTCTATGACTTAATTAGTATTCCTTAAACAACAGGAGTTGTTGGGTTTTTTTTCTCCAAAGATTGGGTATCAAAAATCAAAACCACGCAGCTGGATTGGGATTTCAAAATTCATGTCCTCCATAGAGAAAAAAGAGAAGACACCTCCAAAGTCGACCCTCACCACTATCTGTGAAAAGTGTTCCAAACTGTTTCTATGCTGATTTTTAATATCTTCCTGTTAGCTGATAGCTATCTCTGATTGAAATTTGGATTTAATCAATGAATGAGTTGACTAATTTTGTGCATGGCAAAGAAGTTGCAGCTTAGGGTTTGTAAAACTGTCAGTGTTGAGAGTGCTGTTCTCTTTTGTAGATGGGCATGTATATGCTCATTGTTTGTATATCCCCATCCCTTCCTTACAGCCAAAAGCTCTAATGCCGCCCGACCGCTTCGTGCCGCCTTTACATGGACATGGCAACTGATGTACACGTTCACCCCCATCTATGTCATTTCCTTCCTAGTATGTTCATAGGTCCCACCCCCGTCTCACACTCCCTTCTCCCAAACCCTTTACGTAGAGATTCTAAGATATGTACAGTCATACATTTGTTCATTAATGAAGTTAAAGTCAAGCAAAAAAGAAAAAGAGTCACCTAATCAGGCTGTAGATATTTACTGAGAGACTTATCTATCAAAGCAAGAATTATAGATATACACTTTTCTTTTTATATAAAAATTAAATGACTATCTAAAGAAAAAAAAAAAGAGATATCCTGAACAGAATGGTGAAGATTATTTTTCATGTCATGATGTGTGGATGTATGTGTTGTTACCTCCCTGTGCCATCCTGTCTAAAAAGAGAAATATATACTAATTAATCACAAACTGCTAAAAAAAAAGAAAGAACCTAACCTAACTTGTCCAAAGGCATTCTTACACAACTTTCTTTTGTAAATTTTTTTTTCTTCCTGCCAAAATCATGCGGGCAATTTGTTGACGTAAGTTGACAAAACTGATGGTATGCTTTCTTCCTTTTGAAAACTGTTTTTATTTTATTTTTTGTAGGCTTTTATGAGCTGACTTTGTTTTTCCTACTTACTTACTACTAATCCCTTTCTGGATAGCTCTATCTGTGGCTTTACTTTGTGAATGTTTTTTTTCCAATGTTTGCTCTAACTCTGAACTCTTTTTGTAATGCCTTAATTATTATTCCTATCATTATTTATTATTTTGATTTTGGTTTCCTTCATTTCTGTTCTGTTCTTTTCTTTCTTGTTCCAAAAGGTTTGCATCTCTTTATAGTGCCCTGTTTGTGAGACTTTGCAATGTACAAACAAGCCACTTTGGCAAGAGGATAAGCAGCTTCAATAGACATCTGAATGTTTCAAAGTCTTTGTAGTCATCGAACAACAGGTTTAACCAATAAAGCATGTGGTTCCCAAATGAATTTATCAGAAGGCAGTAGCTGTGGCAAATGTTTTTTTAAAGCTCCTAGGTTTGTAAGTCTTATGAATAATAAAGTAACATTGCGCTAAAATGGAGAACACAAGCTGTAACAACTGAGCTTCTCCCACCCAAAAAGTACAAATAAGGAAACATTCAGGTGTGATTGAACTGCCCGGTAACTTTGTGCCATCGTGGTAACTGTAGGGGTCAAAAGGCAAGAGGCTAGGGCAAAGAGGGGAGCCCACTTATGCTGTTCCCTCTATTCTTTATCACTTGTGAGTGGTGACTTTTGCAGGGACAGTTTTTTTTTTGTAGATCAATGTGTGGCCCACTAAAGTGCCAGTCATGGTTTTTAAGAGGCTCAAGGTAATGCTTTTGGACTTTGGAGCACTTCCAGTCCAAAACACGTTGCCTTTCCCTTTTTAGTTCTCTTGTCATTTTTCAGCTTCTTAATGTGTCTTCAGGTCAACAGGGTTAAAAAGTGCCTCTCTCAGCAGCAATACAAAACACCTTACAAACAGTTTCTCACTTCAGACTTAGTTAACTTGCTTTCAGGCCCACTGGCTTGCACTTCGAATTGCAAACAAATGCTAATACCCTCTGTTTCTTTTTATCCACAGAGTGTATCTTTTGGTGCTCAGTTTTTGAACGGACTAAAAAGGATTTACACTCAGAGATAAATTAATCAAGCCTCTTAAAAGCCTGAAGTTGTCTTTCATGTGGAGAAACATGCAGCCTTATCTCAGAGAACTAAATATAGGGCCACAATTTGTGTGGCATCCCACATAATTCACACTTTTATTATACAGGAAGTAATGAATATTCATGCATATAGAACATATGGTAACCGTGACTAGTTTATAGCCCAGTATAAATGTAGTCCTCATAGACCATACTGCTATCAGGATATGTAGGAGGTAGTATGTGGAGTCAGTTTAATGTGGCTCACCCTTGTGCATCCCTCAACGCCTTTTGATGCAACATACACTTTATTTATGGCTGTTGTTTTCTTTCTTTTTGGGTCTTGTTTTGTTATGAGTTTCATTGTTTTTGCACTGGTACCGTATTTTCCGTTCTTTCTTTCCTTGTTTATCTTCAGTTTATTTTCTCCCTATGTTGAGCTTTGCTTTATACGTTCTTTGGTTACCGTTTCTTTTGGTGTTTGGCTGTTTCTTGCTTTGCTGATGGACGACTTTCTGCCCTCTGACTGCCGTTTTTGTTTCTCTCTTTCCAGGAGGGGAGCTAGTCATCCCCGTGCTAGTCGAGGACCCAATAGACATCCCTTCTGTATCCACCCGTTCTCCCTTCATCCCCCTCCCCCCAACCCTCCACCCCGTCCTCACCATTATTGAGACCACCAAAGAATCCTTGGCCATGGCCACTGAGGCGGGGGTACCTTGCTTGTCGGACCGAGGCAGCGATGATTGTGATGATGGTGATGGTGGTGATGATGGTGATGATGATGATGATGATGGCATGGTGATTTCGGGGTTTGGCTCTGGCGAAGCTTTCGACTCTAGCCTGCCCCCTACTGACGATGAAGATTTTTACACCACCTTCTCCCTGGTAACAGATAAGATCTTGACCACATCGGCTTATGAAGGCGGCTACAAAGCCCTCGCGCCCAAGTGGGAGGCCAAGGACTTGAGGCCTAGCAAAGCCTCTGAGGCAGGTAGGACTACACCCACCTCGCCTCTGCCCGACCCCCGGGGCACGCCGGCGGTCCCCTCGGACACGCCACCCAAGCTGCCCGCCGGGAAAATGAACAACCGCGAGGTAAAACCCCCGCAGCCGGACATAGTCCTGCTGCCCCTACCCACGTCCATTGATCTGGACGGCACCAAGCCACGGGGTCCCTTCATCACCTCGCCCATGCTGCGCACAGTGCCCGCCGCCTTGCCCACCGTGCCCGGCGTGGTGCGCCGCGTGCCCCCGGGGGCCTCAGAGGTGATCCGGGAATCCAGCAGTACCACGGGCATGGTGGTGGGCATTGTCTCAGCCGCCGCCCTGTGCATCCTCATCCTCCTCTACGCCATGTACAAGTACAGGAACAGGGACGAGGGTTCCTACCAGGTGGACGAGACGCGCAACTACATCAGCAACTCGGCGCAAACTAATGGCGCTGTGGTGAAGGATAAAGCACCCAGCGGCAGCGCCAAAGGCAGCGCAGGTAGCAAGAGACCGAAAGACAAGGACAAGGAGTATTATGTATAGAAATCAGAAGTCATTTCCCAACACAAAGAAAAATAAACTGTATGGAACACAGTTATAAACATTTTGACAGTACCATATTGGCAACTGTGATTTAAAAAAAAGAAGAAAAAAAAAGGATAAAATCTCTTGAGAACTCAAGACTTAGTGAGTCACTGAAACATTTACAAAAGAACTTTGGCTTATGGAAGCACACTTACTATTGTAAGCATTACAGAGAGACAATGCAGTACAACTTTACCGGGACTCAACGTGGATCTTTTGAAGGAGTCCCTGCTTGAGACATTTGGCAGTGTGAACAACATCACTCTTAACATCCACGCGACCCTAAGTGACTGTCAAGAGGTGTGTGATCCTGGGAGTTCTAACAACCTTGTCCATTGTAACCCTGTAAAATACGATCACTGTCATTTCGGCCATTCTGAGCATGCATGTGAGGTGTATGTGACGTGGTGCTGGCATCTGTGTAAGTGAGGGACCTCAAGAAACTATGATTGTCGGGAAAGTTGGAAGTCAAAACCTGATTTCGCATTACAAACGGTTTCATTAAATGTAGCTTTCATCAATGCGATATGAGCTAAAGTATATGTGTACTTAAAGCTGTCTTTTTATTTTTACTTTTTTTTTTATTTATTCATTGATTAAGTTATTTATTTATTTAATGAAGTTAGGTCCTTATTGTTTAGTTCTTTTTTGAAGGATGATGTCCAGTCAGGGTCGACTAGGCAGTGCTCAGTGACTGCTCAGCAGGATGTGATACAGTAATGTATTTCAATATTTCTCTCTCCCTTACGTCTCAGCTAAGGATTGGACTGCTATGCATGGCAACCAAATTTTAAATATTGTGTAAGCGTGAAAGAGTGGATCCACCAGGCAAAATACGCATAATAATGTTACTTCTCTGAATTTTAAATCTCTTACAGCATTTGTCTTTTCTTTCATTTCATTTTTGTTGTTATCCAGTTTTCGACACATTTCCTGAAAGGATGTGGCAAAATGCATTGTCATAATTTGAGTCCGGCGGAGATTTAATTTGTCACAATGTTAAAAAAAAGATGAAAAAAATTCTAGGCTTAAGACTTAACTCAAGTGTGAACAAAGTGTGATTCTATCTGTTTTCACAGACAACTGTGTCAAAAACAGCAAATATGTTTACATATTTTATTACATTATAGCCGTTGTGCTTTGCAGGTCAATATTGTACAGAAATTCAAGTTTCTGTTGATTTGTAAAAAAGAAAATCATTTTCTTGTATAGACAGACCATTTGATTTGATTATACTGCTGTAAATCATTTGTATTCCTTTGCCAGGAACGCCTGGAGATAAAAAAAAAAACAAAAAAAACATTTGTTTTGGCTGAGAGCAAATGTTAGATTAGACGTCTAGTCTCTGGATGGTGTTTCTCTTCAGTCGCATGAATATTTGACCTTTGGAAGCTGTCAAATAGAAAACATCTCCCTCAGATCTTGTATTAGGGACTCCTCCTTATTCTGAAATTACTTTTATCATGTTATTTATTTTTTTATTGGAAATTTGAAAAACAGAACAAGAGAATAAAGACAGCTTATGATGGATTTGGAAATCTATTGCTAGCACCTTACTGACTTACAGGTGTTTTTGTTTTTTGTTTCTTCCTATTTTTATTTTTTTTTTAACTCTGACGTCAATGTTCTCTCTGCTCAACTCGTCTTCTTTTTGCTTTTTTTCTGTTTATTGTGTAGCCTAATTTCATGTCTCATTTTTATGACATTCTCTTCCAGCAATATGTTTTTTATGTCATTATTTATTGCTGAAGTTATTTGTTTTCATTTCCATGCAAACTCAGTTGGTGTGTATGTTCACTTTGATTTTTTGTGTTGGTACTTGGCTTTTTCAACCAGTTAATTATTATTGTCTTATGCTCCTTTGACTCCAAACAATTCCCAGAAATAAAAAAAATGTTGTTCCCAAAGCTTTTTGGATGTTAGACTGCGGTCGCTGTCACTCACTTATCCATGTTGTGTTGTAAAGGTAGGAGAAGACACAGTGAGGAGATGGAGATAGATGCCATCTACGCCGAAGACTATTCACCAAACCACAATTTCTCATCCACTTGCAATTGCTTCAGTGATTTCATTTTATGCCAAAAAGTGGTATCATTTCCATTTAAATGAAGTCTGGAGCACAGCAGCTCAACACTATAATTTACCTATAGATGATTATGCTAATTCATACTCTGTTCATCAACAAGAGAAAAAATACGTGTGGAGTTATTAGAGGGTCCAGGGTCTTCACAACATCAGAGGAATGGCTTTGGGTTTTTTTAGAGCCATGCTTTTATAAGAGTGCACAGCCAAATGAGATTCTCTACAACCATATGGCCGGGTTATGAGCTACTCAATGGCAGCAGCACCTGCTTTCCCAGCTCGTTTTAACACTGTCCATATTTCGTGCAAATGGGCCTTCACAGAGCCGGTCATTAACTTGCAATAGCCCATTGATGTAGGATATCAGAGCAGAGTGTGTGAGTATATCCAGCTCGCACAATGACTACATATTAACTCATTCATCCTGCCACAGGCAACGGGAACACGAAGGCCAGCAGGGGTTTGTTCCACTGAGGGACTGTGTTTTACATTCTAAAGGCAGACCCACATTTCAAGATTCATTTTTTAAAAATGTGTGGAAATGTGTTCTGTGTAAGTCAACACAATAAAAAGTTAATGTGTAAGGACACATTTATTTTAGCGAGTAATGATATTTAATCCACACTTTTATCCTACTGCACCTATGACGGCAGGTAGAGAGACATAGGTTTAAGCCAGGTACAATCAATATTTTTATATTAACACATTTAAACATGATTACTGTGTGAAAGGGGCCGCTTGAAATGAACCTACAGAGAATTATCACACACTGCAGCTCCTACAGAGCATTTTAGCCTTTCAGTTCGTTTCAGCCTCAGCAGACAGGTATTTTTGAGGGGAAAAAACCCCTCCAAAACCGATAATAGAGAAGTTATAATGAATATTTATACCTTTTTAAGATAGATACTATACCCCAAATAGTCAAAGAGACAGATGGCAACGCGTCATACTTTGAAAGCCATGCCACCACAGGGGAAAATATCCGTACCACAACATGCAACCATGGGCTGAAAAGGCAAAGAAAATGCCTGTAGCTAGCTAGTTGTTAGTATGCTAATGTAAAGCTGATGCTTTAGCTTAAAATTTAGTTAGCCTAAAGCTGACATTTAGATATTTGACTTGATGACAAAATGCTTGCTGCACACCTGACATGACATAACGTTAGGCATACTGAGTGTCAGGTTCCCACAGTTTTCCCATTCTTCCTGCTAATGCCCTGTAGGTCTATCCACTTTTTTTGGGGTTTGGCAGCTTATCCACGTAGTAATGGATCTTTACCCTGTTGGTAGTGCATCCCACTTTCATACAGCAGCTTTTAGGCCTTTTGTCTGTTGTTTGCTAGCAGACCAAATTAACAAGGAGGCACCTTCCCACACTGTAGAGTGATGAATTGTTTTTCTCTCGTAGTCTGTTATTGCCATGAAATTGACATACTATTACTGCACTCTGCCTTTGGATAATCTAAAAATGAATTAATAATATACTTTAATTTACAACTGAATAAAAAACAAGGTTTTTAAAGGTTAGGTATCTTAACCACGCATTAATCCCACTATGTTAAAAGTGGAAATGGCAGCTAACATAACTGAAATCTGCTTTGCTAATTACCATCAAGCTAGCAGGATTTTTAGCTATTTTGTTTTTCTCCATCATTGGGTTTGACTACTACCTCATTTTATATGTCAAATAACTAATTATCGAGATGTCAAGTTCGACAATATAGACATTTTTCATTTCGAGATAACTTAGGAAAAAACGGCACCTGGACGTAATTTTTGCTTCAAACTAAGATTAGCTGTAGCTGTCTGTTTGATATAGCATTAGCATTAGCTGTGTAATTTGCTCTCTTTCTGTGGCAGGCCCTGCCGTTTGGCTTGCTATGGACGTATCTCTTTAAAGATACAGTGCGTAGTTGCTGTCATTTTAAGTAATGACAACAAAACTGTCGGCACACAGCCCCCACTCCTCCTCCACGCCGTTAGTAGCCGAGGACGCAGAGGATTAAAAACACACGATGGACTCTTCAGAAGAGGTAATTATCTTCACTTGATAATTTTCCAAGGCTTATGGAGAAAAATACAGAGAGAGTTGTGTGGAGCTGATAGTCTTAATAAGCGTTGTAGCAATTAATTTGGCAATGGCTTGAATGTAACGGACTTCCTTTATTAATATCAAAAAGTTACGCACTAAAGCTTAAATAGTTGTGCTGGTCAGGTGCCTTTGGCGTTGTTATTGACGCTAAAACTCTTCTTTAGCGTCATATCTAAACGCAAATTATCTAAACATGCTTGCCCGGGACTATGGCGTCACTTTTGACGCAGTTAGGTTAAGGAAAAGGTCGTGGTACTGGGTGGCCTTAAGTTTCCATGACACGCGGGAAGAACGGACGGTTGTGTTGAGGAAAAGAAGAACGGGACTGTTGTACACATTGGAAGTAGGCCTACTGTACTTTACTTGTCTTTTTATTTACATGCCACATTCTACTTTTCTACTTTCTAGGTATTTCAGAGAGAAATATTCTTTTTACTAAGCTACCCTGCTAACAAAGTAACTAGGAACTCAATCTGTCAGATGAATGTTCATCTTTAAATACAATTTCCTGATGATACTTACATATTTTTACTTAAGTGACATTTTAAATGCAGGACTTTAACTTGTAATAGAGTATTTTTGCAGTGTGGTATCAGTACTTTTACTTAGCCTAAATAAGCTAAAAGATCTGAATACTTCTTCCACCGATGACATCATAACAAGATGTTTTCACAGTTTATACATGTCAAAGTGTCAGACTCATGTCTTAACTCAGTTTTGGTCAAATGTGTAGTTCCTGGGTTTTGACTTTAGGTTAGAATACTGATGTCACTTCCATATAAAATATTTTAGAATGCAAGGCATGTAAAGCTGTTTGCCATCCCTGATGACAGTTCCTTTCTAAGCTGACTGCCCTTTTTTGAAATCCCTCGAAATGTATCTGGTCTTTTGTAAATTAAGCCTCGAGCTGCAGAACCTCTCTGCTTTTATCTCAACTGTCTAATAGAGCGAATTTGTAATCAGGAGCATCTGTAGCAGACAATACATTTCATTTACAACATCATACTGGACTATCAATCACAGTCGAATTGTGACATTGTGTGAAAAGAGAGGAAGCTGGTCAGATGGCAGCCAAATCTCAAAATCCACAATGTGACAGTGTGACTGAGAATCTACAGCGTTTCTTTTTGAAATACTATGGTTGACACTCTGAAAATACAAATGGCCTTTCCCCCGGTGCAGAGGACAGATATTAAAGTAAAAAGGCAAATTCCATGAAGTAGTTAACACGATAATAACGTCAAAAGAACAGAGAAACAAAAACAAGCACCAGGAAAGGTAAGTGCAGCATAAATTACTACTAAAAGAAACAGAAATTACATAATGCATTATAGTTTAGCCAAAAATATTTCCCCAAATAACAAAACAACATAATATTATGATCATTATGAATTCAAGTCCCCAAACAAGAACCGTATTAATACTGAAAAAGATAATTCTATAGCCTACTGACACAAACCCTGAACAGTGAGGTGTTGCTGTGTTCACAACCATTCGTCACTTCCAGATTTACACCAGCAGGGTGCCAGCAGAGGAAATGTGTCCATTTGATATTCACAACCCATTTGCTTACACAGTTGTTGGCTGACAAAGTTTATTGATAGGATTTAATGTGTAGCAACTACTTTTCCTTTTAGTCAAATTAGTAGATGTAGATTACATCAATCCCGCTGATGTTGGCTGGATAATTCAAATCTTAATTGACAGAAAAACAATTTACATTTGCTAATGGCTTTTCCAAATGGATTTCTGTGTGTCTTTGACTGCATTAGCTCTGCCATCGCCCTGTATAGCTCTCTGGAATGGCAGCAAGGGAGCAGCTTGGCTCCCCTTCATGCATTTAAAGGCTGACAGTTGACCTGTCATGAAATTTTACTTCAACTAATGAACTGGTTAATTCCACTTAAACGCTTTGTGGCATGTTTTTCCTTTCAAATAAAGAGCAGCTTTATAAGAGCAACGCATCAGCTCTGCCAGTGATTACTGATGAAATCTGGTTTTGTTGCTTCCTACACAGAGGCAGGATGCTGTAAATGCACTGGGTATGTCTGCAGCTGTAGCATTTTATGGTTCCCCCTCTACAGAGTGTAGACATGCAGCTTATTTTATTTGTCCCAATAAAGATTCAGGAGAGATGCTGTATCCTCCGCGGACTGAAGAAAAGCAGCTGTGAAGGTGATGGTGATCAGTTCTGACAGGTAAAATATGAGTCCACTGACCTTAACTGCAGCAATATGAAGGACACACATACACACATGTGTGAACCTCAAAATGAAGTGTAGTGTAGGCGTGTGTGCGCACTGGGCATGCTTAAGTCGCATCACAGTTCACGCGCACAGAAAGAAATGGTTGAACATATGTGGGTTAAGCATTCATATTCATATGTCACATTGGGTGCACACAGTGATATGCTAGCACAATAGTCAGGTGTGTGTATATATGTGCACTTAATTCACTTTTGTGTCTGCCTGCAGAGAGCACACCTCCTCTTATTCTTCCGCTCCATCACTCAGCAGCCAAAGATTTCAGTTAGCTCCTCAGCCCTAATTAACTGCCAAGATATGAATGCGCTAATCTGGGCTCTAAATCTTCAGTTCCACTGACAAAAGCTTTTACAGGCTGTCACAGCTGCATGATAAACAGCAGGGCTGCTTTCTCGCCTAGTGGACACAGTGCCATCTAGGGACCAGGTCTGGCAGCTCAGGATTCTTTACACTTGAGGGTTTTTATTACCATGCATACATAATGCATGCATAGTGCATCTGTGGTTAAAGTCCCATTCTTGTAGAGAACCTCCATATACACCACAGTCTACTGTAATTTGGAGCAATTTGGCAGAGTGCATCTAGTTGTTAATTGTGCTGACATTAGAGTAATATTACCATAACTTTGAATGAGATTACCACTGAAGTGGAACACAATTTTGAAAATTCAAGTAGGTTAGTTTCCCCAGATGAGAAAGGGCTGCAAAACACAAGAGTGAATAAGAGCGGAGAGCCTGAGCTGCACACCAAAACACTGCTTTACTGTTGCTCTGCAGTCAAGAGCATCAACAGGCATGTGAAGATCAAGACCGAGCGTGATGCTGGTGAAGGGTGCATGACGATGTGGATGCACATTTATACTGTATGTCTCCGTCTCCATCTGTATGTGTCAGTGAGTGATGTTTGAGAGAGATAGTCCTCTTATCCAAGCTTGACGGTGTGATTGGATCCAGCGAGAATCCCAATGAAGCAATGAGTATCACAGCGGCAGCTCCCCTCCCCCAGGGGCCCCCAACACAGCCAAGAGGCCAGCCCCAGCCCTGCCAGTTCAGACCAGATGGAAATTGAGGCGGGATGGGATCTGGGAAGCAAAAAAAAAAAAAAAGGCGAGTGAACTTTAAACCGTTTTAGCTGCTGTGAAGGTGACTGCGGCAAAACCAGCTGTAAAATGTGATCTGATTATAAGTGATAGTGGCAGATAATTGTGGAGGCTGTCTGACTGGGGCTCAGTAGGCTGCTCAAATCAGATGTGCTGTGTTTGAATTCATAAAAACCCAACCCGTGTTTGAAAATAGTTTGGATACATTAAGTGATAAAGATCATAAACAGAAAATTCCAGCAATAAGTGACACATTTTTATCAAGTTTGTAAAAAAAAAAAAAGTGTTACTGGTAAAGGTGACTCCCCTACTGATAACACACGGCAAATTCAATAATTCCACGAGACCTTTTGCCTCTAGCCAGCCACTCGTTGCAAATAGCAATCTGTTTTTAATTGAGTCGTCTGGTTATATAAAACTTTTCAAACATTCATCCTGTATTATTTGGATGGCGCTTAATTCAGTCCTAGCAGGTGAATCAGGATTTCAATTAGGCGTACAGACACAAATATACAAAACAGGATTAGGTTTCTCCAGTTAAAAAGTTTGTGATTAAAGCTAGTTTCAAACTAGTGATTTACTAAATTGTTTCGAAACATTCAAACTGCATGGCTTAGCTAGGAAATACTTTTAATACTCACTGTCGCATCCCGAGCTTTAGGATAACCTCCAAGAATTACAGTTTTAGGGACAGTTTTTAACATATAGCCTAACTCAACTGCCAATTCTTTGTAAATGTAGGTATTACTTTTTATCTCTAAATGCATTCATAGAGAAATATGTTATATAATATGTTTCAGAGTTAGCAGTGTTCAGTTTAGAATTAATCCGATCATTTGCAACGTTGTTGACTTGATGTTTTGTAATTCACTTTTTTGTTGCATCTTATGAAATGTAAATCATATGACTAAATAGCATTTTATCAAATGTCTGGTAAGCATGTCGATCATATTTAATATTACCTAACTAACTAGCTAACGTTAGCTTGGTTGGTTAATTCAGTATACTCAACAGTTCCACTTTGCAACTAGTAGGTATAAATATTAAGTATTAATTAAACACATTTCTACATTACAACTACCACTGTGTGGTGCAACCTGTCTTAAATAAATGATATGAACAACTCCACTTAACACTTATAGAACTTAGCTAAGTTTAAATTTAGTGAAGGTGTAACTAGGAATTATGGGCCATGAGTGCAGTAGGTGACTCTTGGCCAGAATACGTCCTTGCTTTTGGCCCTCTTTCTTTTCAGACTCCTTCCTTCCTCTATCACCATTATTTAATATTATCATATGTGGCTTACCATTCACAACTTAAACTGAAATGAATTAATTGAAATTTGGCATTTCTGCCATGATGATGTTATAATATTCAACACATCGTTTTTTTACAGTAAAGTAGCTGTTTAACCCTGTGTAGGCTAAGCCAAGATTGATTCCTGCCTATTGTAGAGTTGGCCGGCAGCTGCATAACTAGGGTCAACTTTCATGTCATTTGTTTTGTAGAATTCATCCCAACCTGTTTTAAAATCAGCGCAGTATGATGTAAAAGTAGCCTATAATGGGCTAATGTACACAGGAGGATTACAAAATGAAATGTACTTCAGATGCTGCCTTGAGGCCTGAGAGTCAGTATCCTAATGTAGGCTAACCACATATCATATTCAGTGATGCAGTGAGTGATGGGTAATAAACTGAGTCTGTGACTATTACAGCCACGTCACTCAAGTCAATTCACAACTGGGTCATACCGGTCACCGTCTGGTTGCTGCGAGGCCACGCAGGGCTGCATCATACTATTTAGCACAAGTCCTCACAAGTGATGACACTCGAGCGTGGTATAAAGGACGCAATGAGCCTCCCGCTTACAGAGCCAGGAGAGGCCATTCTGGCATCACAATTGGCAGGCTGAGTGACTGGTCCTCCACACCTGCCTGCCATCGAACATGAAAATAACCCCACTCACCCGTGACTGTTGCATATTCCATGAGCAAACACAGTGTACAGCACTTCATCTTATTTATAAAAGGGTTATAAATACAAATTATTGCACAACAATTGCAGAAAAAAACATGTTTTTTTCTCCCTATAAGCCCGGGAGAAAATGAGGTTGATACGGAGAATCAGCTGCAATAACCCATTCACTTATTGAACGGCAGTGGCTTCACTCTCAGCCTCCAGGCTTAAACGAAAAAGCAGAGCATGGCTGCCTGATTGAATGGGTTTGTAATGCAAGCCAAATAGGTTTGTTCTAATGGGAATCAGCCTCGTGGCTGCTGCAGAGGCTTACGCCAGCAGTAAGCAGCAGCGGCGGCGGTGGCAAACACCCCATCGCTGTTTGATTGGCTGTGAGAGGCAGAAGCAACACTAAGGGGTTGCGTTGTTTACTAATGGCTGTTTTAGTAAGGTAATATTAAATGAGCCTTAACTTTAGGAATCAAAGTATTTGTGATGAAGGTTTGAGATATATAGGTGTGTGTGTGTGTGTGTGTGTGTGTGTGTGTGTGTGTGTGTGTGTGTGTGTGTGTGTGTGTGTGTGTGTGTGTGTGTGTGTGTGTGTGTGTGTGTGTGTGTGTGTGTGTGTGTGTGTGTGTGTGTGTGTGTGTGTGTGTGTGTGTGTGTGTGTGTGTGTGTGTGTCTAAAGGATTATTAGGAACACCTGTTCAATTTCTTATTAATGCAATTATCTAATCAACCAATCACATGGCAGTTGCTTCAATGCATTTAGAGGTGTGGTCCTGGTCAAGACAATCTCCTGAACTCCAAACTGAATGTCAGAATGGGAAAGAAAGGTGATTTAAGCAATTTTGAGCGTGACATGTGTGTGTGTGTGTGTGTGTGTGTGTGTGTGTGTGTGTGTGTGTGTGTGTGTGTGTGTGTGTGTGTGTGTGTGTGTGTGTGTGTGTGTGTGTGTGTGTGTGTGTGTGTGTGTGTGTGTGTGTGTGTGTGTGTGTGTGTGTGTGTGTGTGTGTGTGTGTGTGTGTGTGTGTGTGTGTGTGTGTGTGTGTGTGTGTGTGTGTGTGTGTGTGTGTGCCAGGAAATTAGAGTTCCTGCCGTATTGCCCTTGAGCGGCACGCTGACTGGAAATATTGATGTTGCATGGCTGACAATAACAAATAATCAGAATATTCTGTCTAGGTGGGTAAAAGATAGTCAGGCTACCATTACTATTGAATCTAAACCAGAGAAGCAACAATACAGATAGAAATCACACTTATAAGCACAGTAACACCTCTACGCCTCCATAGATACAGAAATAACTTCTTTTTTTTTACTTCCCCCTATTGGAATCTAGACATGCCATCAGCCATGTTTTAAGATATTCATCAGAGATGTCTGCTGCAACCACAAAACAGTAGGACAAAGTGGAATTTTATTTGGTTTTTATTTGTAATTTTATTTGGTCTTTATTTTTGTTTGGTACTGGCAGCATTGATAAGTTGCATTAAATAAATTTAATGTGGGGGGACACAAGGTCCTTTTATTGGTATTTCAAAACTTTTCTACCTGGGTGGAGTTGCTTAGTTGTCCTGGGGATGCTCACAGTGTGACCATAACAATTGAACCATCTCCATGACAACTGAGCAACTCCATCCACCTCAGACTTAGATTAACTTCCATTGCTTTGAGGTGGAGACAGACATATAAAAAGCATATCTTAAAACAGGGATAAGGAACTGTCCATTTAACTCAAGAGAGTGTATTTGTATCTGTATAATATTACATGTTTGATGGATGATGGTATGTGTAGGAACCGATTGGAGGGTCATAACTCATGCCAACACATGGGAGCTACCTGACTAATAAGCCACTGAGCGACACACCTGAGGGACACCAGTGGTTGAGCTGAGAGACACTGAGGACACAACTAAGCAGAAGGTAGGCAATATTTTCAAATCTTCAGTATGACAGTAGCTGTGTAACAATACATGTATTCAAGAGCTGAGAATGAATGTTGATGTGTCTCAATATGCTTTTCGACATGTTTGTGTGTGATGATTGTCAGTTCTTAACATGCATCACCCTGCTAATGACCTGATTTCTCAGTCTTTCTGCATTCTTACGGACGGGGGGGAAAGAAGCCTTCTGAATAGATCTGAATTCTACTGGCACATTTGAAATAACTCTGACTGTCATACTGCAATTTATTCTGACAAGCTCAGACAGATGTGTGGTACAGTTCTCATGCATGTGCAAATGCAGATTAAAAACGTTCTACTTTTACGTAGAAAGGCTGTATTTTCTTCTGTGGGAGAACACAAACACAAACCGGTGGAAAGCTCAGAATTTATTCATTACCATCTCTCAACCTGACAAAGTGGAGTAAAGCTGGATTAATGATGGGGCAGAATGTAAATTGGGAAACTAGTCTGCTGGGAGCAGCAGGACTGATCTAAGAGTTTGCATGTGTTTTGAAACCTAATATAGCTTAGATAAGCAGACGCTTTCCTAGTAACGGAGTTACAGTATAAAGAGAGCCACTGTTGTCTGTGAGTGATTGAACTTGTGATTTATTTAGACAAACTGGAGATTTTGTTTGGAGCTGCTTTAAATGTTTGAGGTGTGTGGATTTCTTTCTGTTTTTGAGTGTAAATTAAAAAGTAAATACTACGATGAATGAGTGTAGACTGGGTAAACCACGCCCACTCGGCCGGCGATTTGATTTCGCCCTGCAGCTTGGTCTGGAAACCTGCACGTTTAATTCTCCTGCTTCAATTCACAATTTTGCGGGAACCAATCACAAACTGGCTTATCTACCTGGCGCGCTATTGGTGGGTTTAACACGATGACGCTAGAGAAGCAACCAAGCAGCTTCTTGTTTACATTCAATATAACGGCCACCAAACGCCACAGTAGATGCCGTTGATGCCACTGTTGCTTCTATGTCACCCGGATCGTTGCTCTGATTGGTTGAAGGACTATCCAACTGTGTACAGAGTCATTTAAACTATCCCCATTGGTCAGGCCTCTTGTGCAGAGAAAATACAGAGCAGACTCCCCAGACCAACCTCAACCTCAAATCTACTGAGCTTGGCTTGGGCTGGTGATAGCCAGAATAGAATGAGGGGGTAAAAAGCAAAAATCTGAGATTATTTTGATATTTAAGTTTGGGCACAAGTGTGAGCCTTCATGAGGAACATATATTATTGCTGAAACTCAAAACTGCTCAACAAAGCAAAATGTTCCTAAATCTTCAGTCGTGGTCTCCAGGTATCAGTAAGACTTTCTGGACTTTGTCCGTGTTTAGTGCAAACCCTGACTGAACCAGCAGCTACCACAGGTCAATAAATACATACAGTGCAGTCGATACTGTATGTGGTCCAAGCATTGTCCTCAGGACCTTGTCTTCCCAAATGTACTTTGAACTTAAAAGGGGAGCAGGGATTGAGTGAAGGCTTAGTACAGGTTTGCAGGTCATTTTCGCTCTAATATTGGTTGAGCTTTGCTTTCCTCTGGATGCTGCTTCATGAAAGACCTGTAATTGCCTGGACTATGTGGAACACTTTTGTTTTGCCTTTGTTATTATGTCTAACAAAAACTATGCCTCTTCTAAATATATCAATATTTCAGTGTGCAAAATGTAAAAACTTTGATTTTTGTTAAGGGAAAAAAACGAATTGGCTGTCAATCAAGGTTGTTTTTCTTCTCCTCTTTGAATATTACAGGCTGCTTTACAAAAGAGAGTGCAGAAGCTTTTAAAGGACATGTGCAGCTGGCGCATGCAAAGCTCCAAAAACCCCACAAGCTTGGATTTTGTAAAGGTGCGTGATTAATTTTTCTCTTGGGAAGTTTGCAGTAACTATCACTGATATTATTACCAAGCAATATAGTTAATTGTACTTGAATTAATAATCAGCCATTACAGCATCACAATTAAATCACTACAAAAAAAGACAGTCTACCAAGGATGGCTGAAACAATTTCCTATTTTACCAATGCATGTGCGACTTTTTTTGTACTATACCATGACTGTTTGAGATACTATACCAGGACTTTTTATACCTTTTATATCAACATACTATACTATGACTTTCTTCCACATAGTATACTATGACTTTTTTATAAAAATTTCCTAACATACTAATACTGACTTTTTTTGACACACTGTAGTATGACTTTTTTTTGGCATACTATACTCAGATTTTTAATGACCTTTTTTGACATACTATATATGTACATATATAACTTTGTTTGACCTACTATACTATGACTTTTTGACGTACTATGCTATGACTTTTTGACATTATGACAGTTTTCTACATACTATACTATGACTTTTTTTGACTATATACTATGACTTTTTGACATATGACAGTTTTCTACATACTATACTGACTTTTTTTTACGTACTATGCTATGACTTTTTGACATATGACAGTTTTCTACATACTATACTATGACTTTTTTTGACATATTATGACAGTTTTCTACATACTATACTATGACTTTTTTGACGTACTATACTATGACTTTTTGACATATTATGACAGTTTTCTACATACTATACTATGACTTTTTTTTACGTACTATGCTATGACTTTTTGACATATGACAGTTTTCTACATACTATACTATGACTTTTTTTGACATATTATGACAGTTTTTACTATACTATGATACTATACTATGACTTTGACATATGACAGTTTTCTACATACTATACTATGACTGACATATTATGACAGACTATACTATGATGTACTATACTATGTTTTGACATATTATGACATACTATACTATGACTTTTTGACATATTATGACAGTTTTCTACATACTATACTATGACTTTTTGACATATTATGACAGTTTTCTACATACTATACTATGACTTTTTTCAACTATATACTATGACTTTTTTCCACATGCTTTACTATGACTGTTTTCAAAATACTATACCAGGACTTTTTATACCTTATTTCAACATACTATACTATGACTATTTGTTTCCCCCATACTCCACATATGACTTTTTTATAAAATTTCGTGACATACCATACTGACTTTTTTTTCAACAAACTATAGTATGACTTATTTTGACATATTACACTATGACATTTTTTGACATACTATACTGACTTTTTTCAACGCACTATAATATGACTTTTTATTACTTTTTTTGATATTCTATACTATGTATCTGTTTTTGAGATACTGTACCAGGACTTTTTATACTTTATTTCAACATACCATACTATGAATATTTTTTGACATACAGTACTATACTATGATTTTTTTTATTAATAAAATTTCCCGACACACTTTTTTTCGACATGCCTACGACCTTTTTTAGACAGACTATACTATTACTTTTTTGACATGCAACACTATGACTTTTAATGACTTTTTTCTCACATACTATACTACGACTTTTTTTCGACATACAAGACTTTACCTTTTTAATGACTTTTTTCAACGTACTATACTGACCTTTTTATGACTTTCTTCGACGTACTATACTATGACATTTGTCTTTTTTTTCAACATACTATGACTTTTTTTTGGCGTACTCTACTATGACTTTTAATGTTTTTTTTATATACTATAGCCTACTATGACTTTTTTTCAACATACTATGAATTTTCGATGTACTATAATGACTTTTTAGTGACTTTTTAACATACAGCCTACTATGACTTTGTTTGAGATGCTATACTATGACTTTTTATGACACACTATATATACACTATTACCTTTTTATGACATACAAAGTATGACATTTTAATGACCGTTTTTCGACATACAGCCCACTATGACATTTGTCAACATACTATACTGTCTTTTTTTTGACATACTATGACTTTTTAATGTTTTTTTTATGTACTATAGCCTACTATGACTTTTTCCAACATACTATGAATTTGACTTACTACAATATTACTTTTTTCGACATACTTTACTATGACTGTTTTCAAGATACTATACCAGCACTTTTACACCTTATTTCAATGTATGACTTTTTAATTAAATTTCCCGACATACTATACTGACTTCTTTTTTGTACATATACTATAACCTTTTTAGGACTTTCTTCCCCCACATGCTTTACTGTGACTTATTTTATTTTTTTTACATGCAGCTTTTTCTACACTATCACACAGTGGCTAAGTAGTTTGCACTGTTGCTTTACTGAAAGTAAACATTGCAGTTTATTCCCCAGTCCAGACAGGGCATTTTATGTTGAGTTTGCATGGGGTTTTCTCCCACCCAAAGACTTATTTGGACATGCTAGACTTTTTGACATACTATACTATGACTTTTTAATGACACTTTTCGACATACTACTATGACTTTTTTTTCAACGTACTATATTATAACTGATTGAGATACTATACCAGGACTTTTTATACCTTATTTCAACATACAACAATGACTGTTTTATGACTTTTTTTTAAACATACAATACTGACTTTAAATTACTTTTTTCATCATACTATACTATGACATTTGTAAAGATACTATACTCTGATTTTTAATTACTTTTTTCGACGTACTATACAATGACTTTTTATAACGTACTATATTATGACTGTTTGAGATACTATACCAGGACTTTTTATACCTTATTTCAACATACTGTACTATGAGTTTCATGACTTTTTTCGAAATACTATGACTTGTCTGATGATAACCTTTCACTCCATTTTGTCAGGTTGGGTATTCCATATCTGCCAGCATGTTCAGGGTTATGAGAAGCATTCAGGATGTTTGGTCAGGTTTACACTGTGCACAATCTTACATACTGCACCAGTTCTCAAAACATGCAGCCCCTACAAGATTATGTACAACTTCGAAAAAAGTTTATATCTTGAAGTTGAGTTGTAGATTAAAAAATATGGTTTTAGGTCGGTCTCTCCATTGATGGATTTTTAGCATAAAGCAAGAGAGACCAGTGGGAGAAACTGGAATGTCTCGGCTGCTGCAAAGCTAACACTTGAAATGAAGGAATCATCGAGGGCGCTTATGAAACCAAACATTTGGCTGCATGGGTATTTATTGATAGTGCATATACTTTCTTCACATTTCATAAAAAAATAGACATCCATTTGTGCTTATTGTTACAAACTGCATGAAACAAAAAATAGAAAGTCAAAAAAATCAGTCACATTTTCATGATGTAGACAACACAGTATGTCAGTAAAGAAACAAAACTACATATTGTTTAAAAGGCACTAGTGTTTTGTTTGTGTAGAGTTGTACTAAATAATTTTAGCGCAAGCACATTGGCATGATAATCAGCACATAAAGTAAAAAGCTGTGTTGGAACAATGGCAAGAAATGTAACAGTGAAACTATTTAGGTTTGAACCATTTTCAAACGGCTCATTTCATTACATACATTCAATATAAATAACATTTCAACACTTTACAGTATATCCTCATTTAAAGTATTTCAGAAAAATTTGCTTTGAAATCTCAGTCTTGCCCTTCTGTTCCCAAGCACCTTCAGAGATTGCGTGGTTGAGGTAGTCGAGGCGGATTAGTGATGAGTTCAAGGCCTCTTAGTACAGTCAAGTTGTTTCTTTGTTCTGGATGAGCACCAAGCAGCCAGTCTCAGCTGTAAGCACCGTGTGTTTGCGTTTGTAGAGATACAGATAAAATATTCACTTGAGGTTGAGCTAATCTGCAAGAGGTTTGGCCCCGTTGAAAAGGGAATCATCCAAGTCTGAACTGGTCAGGCGTTTGTGAGGAGCTGTGGCAGAGGTGGGAAGGAAGCAAAAGAAAAACAATTATATTCCCCGTCTGTCTATCACCCAGTCATAGCTCAACATGTAGGAGTATTCCCTTCTATCGTTAATGGATCCATTACCAGTAGTACCTTAATGATGAGTGGGGGGAAAGAATCTAAATTCATATGTATTGTGAATTATTTAGGTATTAGGTTGTTGTATTTTTAAACCAATGATTGACCTAAATATTTTCTGTTTATACGGTACCGCTGACAGAGACTACATCATATGTTTCCAGCCGAAACAAAGCGACTGCAAAACATTTAAGTACAAATGAAATAAATGTCAGACTGACTGACATTTATTTCATTTGATTTGCATCCTTTTTAAGAAAACGGTTTCTAGAAATGTGTCATGATATTATAAATTATATTTTTTACCTGTAGAATCGCAAAAAATGATAACAGTGATACAAATCGAATCGACACCCATGTGTTGTGAAAGAATCTTATCAGGACAAAATCATATCGTCCCAGCCCTAATGATCAGCACTATCTGGTAATGTCAAAGTAGTCCTGAATGCATGTGATCATTGACAGTGGTGTTAAATAACCATAATTCTTGGAGGTAAAACAGACACAAAGCCACAAAGTACGCTCCTCTCACACTGTGCCAAATATCTGTAAGCCGCTTAGGGAAGTGCTACAAGTGATTTTGGCTCTGAGCCACCGGCAGTGATACAAACAGGCACACTTCCAGAGCACTGAGGGAAAGTTTGAGCTCTGGGTGTCATGTTGAAATACTGAAGCTCTCGGACTGTCAACGGTGAAATTAACCATGTTTAATTATGTATATCACAACTTAATCTTTACAATAATGTATGTGTACTTTGGATTTCAGCCTTTGTCATTTTAGTCATACTTTTGTAGACCTGTAATGACATGAAGTATAAAACATATAAAAACTCTGGTTTACATTTTCAAACTATCTAGCAACGCAGAGATGCAGAAAAACATAACTAGCGCACAGGTTTTGTAGCTTCGGTATATAAATACTCACACAGTGTGTCAGATCTCAGCGAACTGCTAAGGAATGTGCTGGGGCCTTTGATAGAGGAAGAAAGAGCAGCCAGTCTCAGGCTCCGGGACGTGGTGTCCAGCTTCTCGTCCTGTAAAACAGGAGGACACAGTAACTGACAAAGTTGAACGTCTGCAGTAGAGATGGTCAGATACAATTTTTTCCTGTCCAATATCTGAACTTGCATATTGGCCGATACCGGTGTTAAACAAAAAAAAACAGCTGTATTACTACTGTCCCTGTATGGATATGATATGATTGCTCAGATTAAACCCTTTGTGAAACATACCATAAAACATAACAGAAATACTCACATACTCGTGATACTGATAGTAGCCTTTTAGGCGGTAATGGAGGCATTACCGATACTGGTATTGGTATACGTTAGCCACACTGTGAGGATGTAAAACACGACTGTTTAACTCTTTAGCCTGAGGGCGAACAACTCAAATTGTCAGGTTCAGCCCTATGCTGCCGGACTCAATGGATGTACATGGACGAATGAGTCATCTTCACAATTATCCGATGCATTGCCATGAAATGTCCATGGCCAACATTCATGGTCACCAGAGGTTTATGCATAATGACTTTGGTTATTACTTTCTTACTTTTTTGATTCTCTAGCAATGAAAGATCTCTGACTACTAGATCAATGCCCACATTATTGTGAGTGGAATGTCTAAACTAAAACTATTGAATGGATTGCCATGAAATTTGGTACAGACATCAATGTCAACCTCAGTTACACTGGCATATGCCATCTTGAGTTGCCTTAACTCATGATGTGATGATGCAAAGATTCAAGAAACGGAATGAGCAAACAGTAGTGATAGACAGAAAAAATGTCTATGCCAAAATTGAAGAACAATCCATCCAGCAATGGGAGTTATTATATCTGTCTGGTAGTCCGAAGTGTGAGTGACAGCCGCATCCCCAAATTTCACAATGTAAACTAACAGTGTAACAAGAAGTGTGAACAGCTCTGTATAAGATATGTCTTACAGTACTACACTTTAAGAGTTTTTGGCCATATTTGGCTGCCCACAAAATACTTGTCTGAACATCCCAAGAGCTCTACAGAATGCTAAAATATTCTGTTGGGGAAGAGAGTGTGATTTAAGTCCCTCTACAGTATGTACCATGTGCACCTGTGTATGATAAACATCTTCTTTTACAGACATTTATTTGCCAATAAACGTGAACAGATCTCTTAATATTTTGTAATTCTGTCTCTTGAAATTTGACACATATTACAGTTTTCTTTTATACCGTGTTTATAGATCATCAGCATTACAGATGTCCTGTGATGGCAGGACAAGCACTGAGCCAAAACTGAATCCTCTCTGAATAGAGCTTTCAAAGCTGGTGTTTCAAGCAGAGAACCACTGCTACAATCAGATTTAGAGGCTGTTTGTTGTTGGCATCGCTGGCTCTGCTCAAGATGGAACTCTTGTAAGGACATTCCATCCATCCTTATTCCTTCAACAAACCCCATGTGGGCAGCAGCTATTAAGCTAATGCAATCGCCACTTATTACTCAACATGGGACTCATTTGGCAAACCAACGGGGTAATCTGGCAGATTAAAACCATTTAAAAAGTAGGGAGGTTGCAAACTGCTGATGGCAATCAGCTGTCAACAATGATGTCTCCCTTGACTGCTTTATAGCACAGAAAATGACTGTATCAATTCCGGTTTTGTTGGAGTGTAAGACACTGCTCTTGTGACATTGCTCGAGCTTGTCCCACTCAGTCCATCCGTGATGCATTACAAGCATGTGGAATTATTCATTTATTCATACAAGTTGCAAATTAGGTGCGGTGCACACATTGGCACTGGTGTGGGCGAGCTAGACTCATAAATGACTCTCAAAGTCAGGCTATCCTTATCCAAACGGCTGCTGTTTGAACAAAGCACTGCAATTAGTGACTGAAATAGAAAAGGTGTGGGTTGTTGTTTGGGAGTACAGGCTCTTGTAAGGCATTATAAAGCTCATTTTTCTATAGTACAGAATATTGTGTGTGTGTGTGTGTGTGTCGTACTCTGTACTCCTGGATTCTGCGTTTAGACTCGTCCAGCTGGTGCTGTAGGTCCCAGACGATCTCTTTGTATTTGGTGTAGCGCTGCTCTAACATTTCCCTCTGCCGCTGGGACTCCTATTAGCATGAAATGGAGGCTGTGTCACTATTACCAGACATAAGGCACAACTGCATTCAAGCAGGCCGAAAGGGCAAAAGCCTTAGCATCCAAATAGTCTTCAGCCTCGTATATAGCAGAACAACAACACTGAATTATGTGATCGTGTGTGTGCATGTGTCTTAATGTATTCATGTTTGACTGCACCCAAGTTTTGTTAAGTGAAAGAAAATAAACATTTTAACCACTGTATGTTATTATGAAGAAACTGGATCTTTAAGATGGGCCCACCTCCAAATCTTTGAAGTTGTCCATCAGACATTGTTTCTCTGGAATTGACTCCAAGTGGTCCAGGGCAACTCTTGTGTTCTGGGAAAAACACACACAACACACACACAGAGAGTTTACATCGCAATATTAGTTTTGTGGTTTGTTGATTCATATTCAGCCATTTCAATCTGGCACAACTACAAACTTGACTAACTGCAAAAAGAATTTAATGAGAAATTAATACAATATATAATATGCAAAATAATCGGGAAGTGATTCATTGAATGAAACTTCTAAAATTGATAAGCAAGTAGAAAACATTACAATGTAACAAATATGGAAATGGAGAATTAGCCACAGCTAAATACTGGGGCTGCATCCCAATTCCCTAAATCGTCCTCCCCCCTTCCCCTTACGTGTCTTTTCTCTCGCCGACTGAGGAAAAGATGAAAGAGAGAGGAGCAGGAAAGAATAATCCATGAAACACACATTCAGTGAATATAGACGTTAAACCCAGTCGAAGGGTCACCTGAAGTGATGATTACTGATGACAGCTACACAGCTGGATCAGCTGTCCGTGGGCTTTAACTGCTCTACTGATGCCTTTGTATTTGCAGAGATAATGGGATGTGCTACCCAAATAACAAAGGTGCACAACTGATACTATTAGCACTGTTATGTTTTATTTATGTTGTTAGTAAAATTTTAAATATTAGCATATATTGTCCCTTAAAAATACACTGTATGATAAACATTCACACACACAGTACCTCTGCGTTTTGCGCTTTTACACACAGTGGCAGCGTGATGAATGCCAGGGAGGGGGAGAAGATTAATGAGCGACTGCCGGCAGATTTGAAAGCCGGTTGCAGCTGGAGCATCATACCTATTCTCTAGGACATGTAACTGAGTCACAGAGGAAGTTAAAAAGATAACTAAAGCGACAGGCAAAGCAACAGGACCAATGTTAATATTGGAGTGGCTTTTCCAAAAAGAAAAAACCTGCCTGCTTTCTTTTCTAAAAGGTAATTGTGCCTATTTTGTGTAAATTTGGCTAAATACACCACTAGTTCATAACGCTAGACCGACGTCTAGGATACTTTTCCTTGTGTCCATGATGAAAAAGGATTGTGTACCTTGTAATATGAATGTAATCATATGTGTTGTGATTTCCCTGGCAGACAACTCACATCATGGAGTTGTAACACAGACCAGCTAGAACAGCTGCGTGTAAACGATGGAGATACTCATTGACATTGATCATAATGCTCAAGAAATATTAAAAACACAAACCTCCACTGCTTCTGTCCTACGCTGTAAACATCACCTCACACTTTTAATCTCATACAATGTACAGAATAACGATAGCATTGATACTTTACTAACATTAGGTTGCATATGTTTGGGAACCTGATAGCTGATGTTAGCAATGAAATAGTATCCAAATAACTTAAAACTATTATTACACTGGAAGGAACTCTCACGGGTGCTAATTTTGAGTTAAAAGTAATATTCAGTTGGTTGTCATATTCAATTTCACTGCTAGATGGGAGAAATTCTTACACGTTGTAGCTTTAAGGATTGGGGTGACAGCAGCAGTTTTGAAGGCAGAGGGGACAGTGAGGAGTTGAAGATGTTAGTGAGGTAGGGGCATAGGACGGGGAGGCAGGACTTCAGGAGGGGAGTAGGGAGGGGGTCAAGGGAGCAGGTAGTGGGTTTGGAAGAGCTGATGAGGTTTAAGATTTCAGGAGGGGTGACCGGGTCAAACTGGGAGAGGAGGCAGTGTAGAGGAGGGGTTGGGAGGTCAGGAGAGATGGGAGAAGAGGGGCTGTGGTAGGTGCTGGAGTAGATACTGGGAGGTCAGATACAGGGGATAGAGATTGATAAATCACCAGAAACATAAAATATTTATGGAATAGTATCACCACAGCTGTGTATTGGCGCTGGAGCGTGATCTGGCTACACTGCTTATCTATTACTACCGGCCAGTAGCACTCACCCCTGTGGTGACGAAATGCTTTGAGAAACTGGTCCATAGTCATATCATGTCATTCTAACCTCCCACCTTTGATCCACACCAGTTTGCCTACAGGGTTAATGGATCTACTGAGGATGATGTGGCCACAGCCCTCCATGCTGCACCGTCTCACCTGGAACAGCAGGGGAGCTAGGTCCAGCTGCTCTTCATAGACTTTAGCTCTGCTTTTAACACCTTCCCCATAGATTGGTGTCCAAACTATCCGATATTGGAATACCACACTCCACCTGCCTCTGGATTAAGGACTTTCTGACAGACCGCAGTCAGAGGGTAAGAGTGGGCCTCCATCCATCTCCGGCCCTCAGCACTGGCTCCCTGGAGGGCTGCATGCTGAGTCCCCTGCGCTATACCCTCTACAACCACAACTGCACCCCTGCTCTCCACAGGAACACCTTTGTCAAATTTGCTGATGACACCACTCGTGATGAGTCCCACTACAGAGATAAGGTGGAGCGATTGGCAGGGTGGTGCAGAGTTAACAACTCCTCAACACATCAAAGACAAAGCTAATCGTGGACTTCAGGAGAAAGAAAACGGACATCCACCTGCTGTTCATAGGTGGGACCTGTGTAGAGAGGGTCTCTCACTTCCGCTTCCTGGGAGTCAACTTCATGGAACCTGACCTGGGGCGGCCACACTACTGAGCTAGTGACGAAAGGCCCGGCAGAGGCTCTACTTCCTGAGAGTTCTCAGGAGGAACAACATCCCCCAAAAACTGCTGGTGTCCTTCTATCGCTGCTCAATTGAGAGCTTCATGTCATACGGTCTCCGTGTGTGGTTTTCAAGCTGCACTGTGCAACAGCGGAAAAAGCTCCAGGGGGTCACAAAGGCAGCACAGAAAATCATTGGCTGCCCTCTCCGCTCCCCGGAAGAACTTCACAGCTCCCAATGCGTCAAAAAGGCCAAAACCATCTTACAGGACTCACACTGCCCAAACTACTGCCGTCAGGCAGGAGATACAGGTCCATGAAAACAAGAAAAAACGGACTACAAAACAGCTTTTATCCAACAGCCATACATGCATTAAATAATGCTGCTTAAGTATAGTTCCCACCACTGATCTATGTCAACAGGGCAATGTGCAATGTTTGAATGTGGATGCCTGTATGGGTGTGTCTCCTCTGTGTTTTTAGTGTTAAAATGTATGCAGTAGTAGCATTTTTTTATTTATGTATTTATTTAGGCATATATTACCACATAGATGGTTGGCACTTGACAAGGACTGCAAATAATTTTGTTGTACCTGTTTACAATCACAATAAAGATATTCTATTCTGGGATAGGGGGAAGAAGAAAAAAAAACGCTCTGGCATGTTTGTATCTCTCTAAACCATTCAGCCTTGCATGCAACAACGGTGCCCTTGCAAAATAGAAAGCGGAGATTTATCCCAGCAATGTACATCCATTGAGACTGACTAGTGGATATTAACCCCTCTAACAACAGCTCTGGGTAATACTGGTGCTTGCTTCCAGCTCTTTTAAAAATTAGAATGCGGTCTATACATATCCCATTCAAACCTACATGGTTATCACACTGCCTGGTCAATTCAAAAGGTAATTGAGGACTTTTGTAAATACAGACACTTTGATTAAGTAACTACTCCAGCCACGCTCTTCTATTCTATTCATCCCTCCACTGTATGTTTCAGTACTGTTCCCATTCAGATGGAGCCCTTAAGCATCAAAAGAACTGGCTGTTACATGGCGTCATGCTGATTGCTCTACTGAATGGCACACTGACATCCATGTGAGACTTACTGGTTGATCCCCACCACCCGGCCTGAGCGGAGCATGGGTCGATGCATCCTGCTGCTGTGTTGTTGTGGTAAGCAGAAATGATTTGACTGATCTCAGGTATTTCCTCTCCTACAGCTTAGTGAAGACTGAAGTGGCCAAGCATGCCACATAATTGTGATGAATGGACAGGGTGCGTTAGACAGCTTCATTTGTTTATTTTTCCGAGTAAAAACAACAACAAAAGAGCTTGGGTCAATATAGTCATTCGTTGGTGCGCCATAATTCCAGGACTGACATCTAATAGCTGATTAAGGATGTTAGTGGTAAACATTAACAGCTTAGATGGTGAGGTCAATACTGTATTGTCAGTACAGCTCGGTTCTTAACCCCATCAGCCAGACTTATGATGATTAACAGAGCTCTGAGCCTTGACTAAAGTAATAATTTCTAACCCTATGTTAGCTGGAATGGGTTGTTAAACAAACATAGCCCTAGGTGAACCTGCCTACACAGCTGCATTGAATCATGTTGAAAGTCAAAATGACTTCTCATTTAACAACTCCAGGGCATTTAATACCTCCCAGGTTTTCTAAAGATGAATATACATACCCCTTTCCATAAACATTTTCATTACTGATTAAAGAAATCAACGCTTACCATCTCCAAATCCAATACACGGTCCTGTAAAGACACAAACACAGCGACTTTACTTTATATGAATATAACAATTAAGTGAGAGCCAATACCAAATAAGGTTTAAACTAACACAATGAGCCAGATGGGGAGTCCAGGTAACTGCTCAAAATGGTAGATCAGCAGAGAGAAACCCTGAGGGAGAATACTGAGAGAAGAGAGAAATAATGTTCCAACAAATAGGTAACAAGGGAAGGAAATGCACAGGGCTAGGGAGAGTTTGTAGCACACAACAGGCTTTTTATCACACACGCTGACACACAACACCGCTCTCGCTGCTCATCCAGCTCCTGACTGATGTTCCCTCTCTAACGATGCATAAGTGATGCTATGCCTCTTATCTGCCACTCAAACACACACCTGCTCTTATCCCCCCCCCCCCCCACACACACACACACAGCTGACTACCTCTCCCCCTCTGCCTGTAATGTGTTGATGGTTTATAACAAGAGTACTTTCTTTTCCTCAACCCACCCTTTCCCTTGCTTGTCTACGTCCCTCACTCTATATCTCTCTCTCCTCATCCTTCATAATTAAAAGCTTGGCTGGGTGTGAGAGGACTGATTAATTGCATGCGAGCTCTGGCAGGTGCCATCATGCAGCTACAGATGGGACCCCGGAATACACACACACACACACACACACACACACACACACACACACACACACACACACACACACACACACACACACACACAGGTGAGCAAAGGGTCGGTGAGGCACTGGGGTCTAGTCCGATCCAGACTAGGTGAGTTGGTGGCCTGCCAAGTGTAGATGCTGCAGTATTGAAAGACAGAGACAAGGCCTCTGGTGGCTTTTAAACTCCAAGGCCTTGTGTCTGCAGTAATTAGCTACTTGTCCAAGCCAGGCTGCAAGCAGTGTGTCAGGCCCACGGCTGTGTACTTATGTTTGTAGTGCTGCATCACAGAGCTCAAGACGACCAAAGCCCAGCAGTTACTCAAAAACACCCCAACAGATATGCAAAAAAACAATATGAAGGCAATGTGGTGTATAAGTAAAATCACTACCAGCTGTTTTTGGCAGCGTAGTTGAAATTAGGCCAGCTGGACAGTAAAAATCTACTGTTTAGGGTGGAGATTTACAGACACAAATAAACAGACAAACAGAGAAGGATTATTAAAGACTATGCTAAATGCTTAGACTAAGACTAATTAAATGCTAACCTGAAAGCTGCTCATTTCTTCCTCCTTCCTGCGACTCCTCTCCAACAGTTCTGAAAGACACATTGCTGTTGATGAGTTGAGATAACACTAGATTCCATGATCCAGGGTCAAAGTATTGATACTGGAGTCCATCAAGGCATATGTTGACTTCATTCACCTTCTGCAGCAAGTGTAGTTTAGGATTTAGTAACACTTTATTTGTATTTCCTATGACTACACACGGTAAACCACGGCAGAAATGTTGACAGTAACAATTACTCTTTTCATTTAAAATATTCTTATTATTACGGTGGATTACCACGGTGTGGAAACCATGTGTTTAATCCTTCCCAGCTTCAACCAAGGCTCTTGAAGTTGCTTTGGCACGCGCACGGTGTAGCCTACAAAGTGTGTTTCTGTTCTTGAAGTTGGAATCATTTCAGGAGGAGATGACAGTACTCAGGACATTTATCAGCATTGTAAAAAATCCCATAGTTACAACAGTAACACAGTAACGCTCTCTATCCTGGGATGATTGACAAATCCGTGACGAGAGTTATTGCTTTGATCTCCTGCCAAGCACTCGCGTTCAGACAGGAGAAGGGGACAGAATGTAGCAGCGGGACAACAGACTTTTATTTTCCGTTTACTGACTTTTATGAAGTTATGTAGCTACGTAGCCTAGAACATAAGTTAAAACGTTAAAGCTTTGTTTATTCATATTTCAATAAGTGTTCTGCTACGATGTGGATAAGTTTAGCCAGTGTTACGACATGACATTCATTTGGAGAGCGAGAGAGAGAGAGATATTATCGCCTTGATAATATTGCTGTTGCTGTGTTTCTTATTGCATAGCTGATAGATGTGCAGATTGTTTAATATTACTTGTGCAGCCTCGTGTTGATATTTAGGTTGTGTTTGGTGCAATCGGCAGTAAATTTTAATTTGGTTTAGAAGTCCAACTTTAAACTCATCCATTTATCATAAACTGTATTCTTCATATATGCTGAAGTGTATGCTTGCCTGTAGATAAGGAAATGACCCATTATAGCACATGGTTGTCCAGTTAGACTTTTGCAGTAGTGGAATTTAACCAAGTACAGTACATTTACTCAAGTACTGTACTTAAGTACAAATTTGAGGTGCTTGTACTTAGGGCTGGGCAATATGGAGAAAATCAGATATATTGCGATATACTTGTACTAATACCTTTACATTAATAATCTTCAGTAATGTAGATATTATGACTAAGTGGGTAAAGGCAAAAATAATAGCAGAGCTAGAACAGAAAATGGCAACAGAAAATGACATACGATATCCAAAATCTAAGATGATATCTAGTCTCATATCACAATATCAATATAATATCAATATACTGCCCAGCACTACTTGTCCTTTACTCAAGTAAAGCCACTTTCTACTTCTGCTCCACTACATTCATCTGACAGCTTTATTACCTAGTTACTATACAAATCAAGATTTTTGCACACAAAACATATGTAGTTTGTAAAAACGGTTTTATTATGAATTAAACTACCCAACAATATATAGAGCTACATGTACAGCTGAAATGATTAGCCGATTAAACACTTGAGGTGATTGACAGAACTGTTTGGATCGTTGCCAGTTTATAAAATGTGAGGACTTTTCTGCATTAAGGACTTTTTTACTGTTAATTAGTGCTGTCAGTTAAACGCGTTTTTAACGGCGTTAACGCAAACCCATTTTAAAAGCGTTGATTTTTTAATTGCGAGATTAACGTTCTTTTTGGCCTAGCAAACTTAGTTTAGTAGTTGTTTTTGTTTTTTTACAAATGCTGTTGCAACAACTAGTAACGTTAGAAAAACTGCGTTCACTCACCGGATCTAGCTAGACCGGAAACAACACAACATGCACGCTGCACACACAAAGAGTAACGTTAAGTTTTGAGTGGATGGCGAGTGTGAGACACCAAAATGGACGCCAATAAGATCCAGATAACGTCCAGTCTGAAATACCACTTGATGGCCAAGCACACAGCTAATACTTTTACTTAAGTAACATTTTCAATTCAGGAATTTTACTTTTTAGTTTTTACAGTGTAGTATTCACCACTGGATGGAGTTGCAGCGGCAAACATAAGTGTAGCATCAGAATAATAGTATAAAGGCTGCGCTGTACATCCGTATAAATATTGTAGGAAGGTTCTAGTGAGCTGATGTGATGCATGAATGAAACTACTGATGCCAAAAGAAAAAAAAAAAATGCAAGGGAGTGCTCTGCCTGAACGCTGCGCTCCGTTTTTGCATGTTCAGCTAACCTGCACTGTGCATTGACTAAAAAGGCTTCAGGTTAAGCTAATTTTAGGAATTTATTCAGAAGTACTAATTATTGCTGTCTCTATTTTACCTATAATAACATGATTCTTTCCTGGAAACTTCCAGAGAAGTTATAAGTACGTTAAATAATGCATTACCCAGGATCTTTTAAGCCATCTAATTGGCAAACATCTTCTAAATCATTTCTTATCTGAATTGTGTTGCAGTTGTAGTGTGTAGGAAATGCTTTGGGATCAGGATCAAATATTCAATTTAATGACTCGGATCAGGGGCAGAACATCTTAAATGGGACATCCCACAATAATCAGTTTTACCAATTTCGATCAATGAGGTATGAAAAAAGTAGACTCAGTCATTAAACCTCCCTGCACCCCCGAGAAAAAAACAAATAACAGTGGTTCGGTTATGTGAAGAATGCTCCTCATCCCAATATGCTGGACTGTTTGCTGCTAATGGATTATTTATACCCAAAAACACATTGAGAAAAGAAAAATTGAAAATTGTTTTTAATTACAATCCCTGGTTGTTTGTTTAATGAGGTGTTAAGCCAAAGGAAATCTCTGATTTCATTTAGCAATAGGGTCTTATTTAGCAAATGCCACAATGTTTACCCAGGTTTACTCTGCATGGCATTATGCTGAGCAGAGTAAGTTTTCTGCTAACTGTTTTGATATAATGGTGGCAATACATTATGGGAATAATAAAAAGAAACAATCACAATCGTCATGGCCGGCGCTGAGTGCTGTACGGAGCCACGGTGCCTCAGCAAAATAGCTTCAGGAAGGAACTTGTTTTGGTGGAACACGTGAACCTTCAAAAGTAGTTTTAGTTGTGCAACAGAAAATTGGACAGATAGTCTAGCTAGCTGTCTGGATCAACCCTGCAGAGATCTGAGGAGCAGTTAACCATTGTCCTCAGAAATCTACCAGAGTTTAAAATTACAACACAAAGAAAGCGGAAGGTAACGGACATCCGGCTGAAAAGAGGGACATCAGGCAGAATTTCTGGCGGCACCTGAGCAATCCGGAAGTGGAACACCGTGTATATAGATTAAATGTTACTATTTTTTTAGTAACATATTATATTATTTGGTGAGACAATACTACTCACATGAAGAGGGACAGCGAGTGTGATTATTGACATTGGCTTTTGCTTTAACATACAAGAGAATTACTGAGCAACCACATTTCTGAGAAGCCATATTTAAAATCTTAATTTGCACACCTTCAAATGAATTAACCGGATCTTTTAGCTATTGGGGCACACACTCTTTGGTCTAATCACTACAGAGAGTGTATCAGCGCTGCTTTGGAGACAGACTGGGTCTAAAGCCAGAGTGAACTGTTTCTAAAGGGGGTTCCAGAGATGAGGCTGTACCAGATGGCTGATCTGAATGCTACCACCACTACCACCAAAACACAGAATAAAATGATGGAGTGTTTATTGTCTTCATGCACAGTCTTGCATTTCCCTGCCCATGTCTAACTACCCCTCTCTCAATGGTCTCACTGTGTCTGTTAACTCTTTTTCTCTCAGTTAATGGAACACAAATTAGACATATTTCCCAGCTTCGTTCACATGAAGCTCTAAAAACAAGTTGTTCTTCCTCTGGCAGTTACAGCTCATTAGTGGAAATTCAGTCAAAAATGGGACTAGGGATGGGGAAAAAAACAAGTCAATTTTCCACGGAAGTTCTCAAAGTTTACACACATTAAAATGCTGTCTCAAACATTTGTAATCATCAGACAGGCCGGTGAGCACGGTCTAAAACAAAAACAAAACAATGCATCAGCTACAGAGGCAAAGACAGCCACTTTCACAAGCAGCTGTTACAACACAACACACAGAAACCATTCAGTGACAAAAAAATGCTTCAGTAATAGGCAGGCAGTTAATTAGTTATTGCTTTTAATGACGGTGTGATTAAATAAAATATATAAAAAGGGAAGTCAGTGTCGGATTAGGTTCAATCAAACGAGTATTGGTCCAACAGTCAGAAATAACTGTATTTCCATTAAGAGCTTGCTATGAAGGAAACTAATTTACATTTTATTTGCTGACAAATATACGATCCTCGTTTACCTTTAATTAACAGTTAACCGACAAGCAGGCAACTTAGTCACAGTTCACCTAGTCTACAGTATATCCACAACGTTGCACTTGCGGAATTACTCTTTTTTTTCTTCTTAAATTTTATTTATAGTATCAATTCATTACAACTGTTATCTCAAAACACTTTACAGATAGAGCATGTCTAGACCACATTCTATAATTTACAAGGACCCAACAGTTCTAGTAGTTACCTTTAGAGCAAGCAACAGTGGCAAGGAAAAACTCCCTTTTAGGCAGAAACCTCGGACAGACCCAGGCTCTTGGTAGGCGGTGTCTGACGGGCCGGTTGGGGTTAGAATGAAGAGTGGCAATAACGGTCACAAAAAATAGTAGTTTGTAGTAGTTCTTTGTAGTAGTTCATGGCATAGCAGGGCACTGTGCGGCATTACAAGGCACAGCAGGACGTAACAGGACGTAGCAGGGCACCGCAGAGCGTAGCAGGATGTAACATGGCATCGCAGAACGTGTAGCTCTGTTGCCGATGGACATTCCACCCGATGTCACCCTTTTCAGCCAGATGGGCTTTCTTTGTGTTGGCATTTTAAAGGTCCCATGGCATGAAAATTTCACTTTATGAGGTTTTTTAACATTAATATGCGTTTCCACAGCAACTACAAATGGCAACAGTGGTGTAAACAGAGCCCTGGGTATTCTGCTCTGCCTTTTGAGAAAATGAAAGCTCAGATGGAGTGATCTGGAATCTTGCCCAAGGTTACCTTCCCTTTCTCTGCTCTGCCCATCCAGAGAATTTGGCCCACCCATGAGAGAGAAACATCATGGCTTTCAAACGAGCAGAGTGGCAGTTGGTCAAGGCCTCACCCCCAGCCTTCATCTGAGTTTTTTGTTGCACGACTAAAACTACTTGAATGTACACATGTTCCACCAAAACAAGTTCCTTCCTGAGGCTATTCTGCAGCGGGACATGGGCTCCATATGGCACTTAGCACCATGCCAATAAACCAGAGTACGTTTTTCTCCCATCCCAGAATGTTCTGTGGACTAGCCAGACCCTCCTGTGCAGCGCTAGGCAGGAAGGTCTGGTACAGTTCAACCGTCTGGGAGGCTCGTACGTACTTTTTGCGTTACGAACTTTGAACTTTAACAGATAAAAAAAAAAGCTTAAAATGTTACTTACTAGTTGCAATATAAAGTTGGGTTTTCAGCTCTTAAAGCTATAGTGCGTAGTTGCTGTCGCCCCAATGAGGAATTCTAAATAATGACAACACTGTCGGCGCATCCACATGACAAGCCTTCACACAGTTGCTATAGGGCATTTTCCCGTAAAATCAAGGAGGACACAGAGGATTAAAAAAACCTCTTTTAAAGAGGTGATTATCTTGTAACTGTTATGACCTCTTTGTCTCCAAATCTGAACGCTGCTGTCATCCTTCCTCAGTTGTGACGTAAAATGCATCATTCAAGCTTCTGTTGTTACCGGACTACAACGTTTTGTAAACATAGACATTCTGAGAAATACAGAGTTTTGTGGAGCTGATAGTCTTAATTAGCTTCGTATCAACTCATTTGGCAATGGCTTGAATGTAACGGATGTTCATTAATATAAAATAGTCACGCACTAAAGCTTAAATCTCTCTTAACTAGTTAAGAAATTGATTGTATAGTTTCTTCCTCTAGGTTCCACTAATAATTATGTATGAGTACATTGGATTTTACAGATGCAAAGATGTTATTTAAATTATGCATCGAGTTAATCCCAAATGGTTTCCTGTGCACACTTTTTCTTCTTTTTTTTTAACATCTGTACACTCGAACTGTGTACTTTTGTCAAATCTTACCATCCCTACAAGAGACCAAAGAACTGGTGGTCAAATGCATTTTTAATCAGGTATTAGCTACTTGAAAAAGAACACATAGCCTGATTAATCTCACATGATGCTGTGCTGTTATATAGTGTGGCTTGCATCCTAAGTGTGAATGAAATCACTGTGATGGTATTTTTCTTATGAAATACTGTTTGTCTACCTCTCTTTTCAGTGCCGAGGGAGTAAAGCAGCTTCTCCTGCTGGTCCAAGCGCTGCAAGAGAGCCGTCTGCTCTGAGTCCCGGCTCTGCCTAAGGGCCTTCAACTGATCCCTGGTCTGCTGTTGCTGCTTCCTTAGGCGCTGTTCTCTTGTGTTGCACTCCCGCACCTCCTCACACAGCCAGCGGATCTTGGTCTGGTTGGTTCAATAAATACAATATCAACTAAGTGAAGTAGGATCAGAGTTTCTGCAGGTTTCACCAGGTCAACCACTTTTTAAGAACATTATGAATGAAATTTTAGACCTTTATCATAACATCAACTAAAAGGCCTAAATTCCAATTTTTCACTATTGTTAAACTTCCACTTCCCCATAGCTGAAGAATAAAATCTGTTTCATGTAGGAAAATTAAGACCTGAAATTATTAAAAACCTAGAACACAACACATCAGCGAATGTGACTTTTTAGGGTCCAAAATTTCCATTTAGAAATGTTGTACTTTTTAGGATGGGCTTTGTGGGTTCTTATAGTTTTAATGGGATCAGGATATAAGGAAAAGGAAATCTCAGGCTTTTAAAATAAAGGCCTTAGTTAGCATGATACTCTGCATTTCAGACCCATTATAATAAAAAATAATTTTCCTCAAGCAACCACACATAATGTGCTTCAATTGGTTTTCTGAAACAGGTCTACAATGTAAGCAATGCAAATGAACGTAATTAAGTCACCAAAACTGTATGGTATAAGGATACCACGAGGGAATTCCGTTTTAAGCTGAATCCTTTCATTAAAAAAAAAATACATCTTAATCCCTCTTCTATTTAAAAATGTTTTGCTTCACTCCTGTCTAAGCTTCAAGTTTACAATTCACTTGAAACCCCTTTTGAAAACAAAATATAGTCTATCATTATTTTGTCATTTTATGTTAACACCACAGTTAGCTCATGTTCAGATATTGTAAGAGCACAGCCAAAATAAGTATGATAATAGCTCAGAGAAAATACAGTGGCCCAGTTAAAGCAGTGCTGAGCATGCAGTCAATGAAACCGAGAATGTAAATGAATTGACAACATACGGTTGTTATGGCCATGCAAAACGATTTGTTAAATGGGTATTCTTACTGTGCCTGTGAATCAAATTAGATTTTCGCAACATAAAACTGCTAACTAGGGAGCTAATTATCTCTGGTGTTCTCCAGTGTTTTTATTCTTGTAAATGCACAGTGCTCTGAGAGCAATTCTGACAGGAGATATACATTATGGTGATAAACACTATAAACTGTGCAAACACATTTTAACAGAGTATGATGCATCACCACCACAGCCATAATTACATGTTTTGTTTGTACATTAAATCATTGCAATACTAAATGGGAACAGATTTGTCTTTGGAAGAAGCCAAGTGGCAGCTATTACTGCAAAAGACAAGAAGACAACTGCAAGAAGGCAACACATTAAAAATAAACTGCATCTCATAATTTCATCAATTACAAGAGCCTCACTAAAGCAGAACATTGTGTTAACCGTGAGGCTGGCTTAGAGGAATGAAAGCCAGAGAAATAGTGTACTAGGATTGAACTTCTATGGGTAGTGCACTTTACAATTGGCCTTGCCCGTATAATTACTATGGAAAGACATCCTGTCAAAAATCCCTGAACTTCAGTTTCATTATGATCACTGCTGACTCTCACCACACATCAGTGCTCAGCTGTGGAAACGGGCTTCTTCAACAATAAATCATCTTTTTGCCATGGTAAAAATTGGTTTTAACAGTCAAAAATGTCCATATGTGTGGCTGGTACAATATCTTTAAGTTTGTAGGACAAAATTCCACCAAATGTATATATTCTATGTTATCATCTTCTACAGTATGTAGTGTAAGCCTGGGAATGGGCATGATGTTCATGGTAATAGTGTCACATGCTTAATCCTGTGTTTTCTCGATTATATAATTGATTACTTAGACAAATCCCTTGGAAAGAAGGCAGCATATAGAGTTGCATGTAATAATTATACCTTTGTCTCAGCCAGCCAGCGGTGGGGGTCTTTCACTAATCCAGGTTTCTGGGAGATGGCCTGTTAAAACAGAACAGAGATTGTGTGAGCTGCCTTTGTTAGCATGCATTACAAAACGTTCTGTTCTCTAAAAAGAACTACATTGGAAAGGAGTGCAAGTCTAAGAGATTTTGCAGTTAGGATTTTATTAATCTACAAACCCCCATTCCAATGAAGTTGGGATGTTGTATGAAACATAAATAAAACAGATTTGCAAATCATTTCAATCTATATTCAATTGAATACATTACAAAGACAAGATTTAGGAGAGATTTATTGTTTAAACTGAAACTGTTTTTGCAACAATTCACTTATTTTGAATTTGATGCCTGCAACATGCTCAAAAAAGCTGGGACAGGGGCATGTTTACCACTGTGTTACATCTCCTTTTAACAGTCATTAAGCGTTTGGGAACTAAGGACACTAAATGTTGAAGCTTTGTAGGTGGAATTATTTCCCTTTCTTGTTCGATGTCCGGGGCCTTTGTTGTCACATTTTCAATGGAAGACAGGTCTGGACGGCAGGCAGGCCAGTCTAGTACCCACGCTCTTTTGCTATGAAGCCACGCTGCAGAATGTGGCTTGGCATTGTCTTGCTAAAATAAGCAGGGCTATCCCTGAAAAAGGCATTGCTTGGATGGCAGCATATGCTGCTCCAAACCCCTCCAAACCTTTCAGCATTAATGGTGCTTTCACAGATGTGCAAGTTACCCATGCCATGGGCACTAATACACCCCTATACCATGACAGATGCTGGCTTTGAACTTTGCGCTGATACCAATCTGGATGGTTCTTTTCCTATTTAGCCCGGAGGACATGACTTCCATTATTTCCAAAAACAATTTGAAATGTGGACTCGTCAGACCACAGCACCATTTGCGCCAGTCCATCTCAGATGAGCTCGGGCCCAAAGAAGCCAGCTGCGTTTTGGGTGTTATTGATACTTGGCTTTTACTTTGTATGGCAGAGTTTTAACTTGCATTTGTAGTTGTAGTGACAAACTGTGTTAACTGACAATGGTTTTCCAAAGTGTTCCTGAGCCCAAGTGGCAATATCCTTTACATAAAAGATGTTGGTTTTTAATGCAGTGCCGGGTGAGGGATCAAAGGTCACTCAATGTCAGGTCATTCAATGTTGGTTTTCGGCCTTGCCGCTTACGTGCAGAGATTTCTCCAGATTCTCTGAATCTTTTGATGATATTATGGACTGTAGATAATAAAATCCCTACATTCTTTGTAAATGAGAGAAATGTTGTTCTTGAAATGTTGGACGATTTGCTCACCCAGTTGTTCACAAAGTGGTGAACCTTGCCCCATCCTTGCTTGTGAATGACTGAGCCTTTTGAGCATACTCCTTATGTACCCAATCATGACTAATTAACCTGTTCACCTGTGGTATGTTCAAAACAGGTGTTGTTTTTTTTTAGCATTTCTCAATCCCGGTCTTTGGTTGCCCCTGTCCCAGCATTTTTGGAATGTGTTGCAGGCATCAAATTCAAAATTAGTGAACATTTGCAAAAAAACCAATACATTTTATCAGTTCGCAAATTAAATATCTTTGCAGTGTATACAATTGAATATAAGTTGAAAAGGAATTGCAAATCATTGTATTCTGTTTTTATATTGTACCATATTTTTAGAGAGAAAAATTGCACTTTTTTACTGTTAGTTTAAAGTTTTTTTATTTGTATATTCCTACTGAAATGTTAATTTGTTTTATCGTTGGATTAATTTGATACATCTGAGTTCACATGTTGCTAAAATTGCACTTTTTTACTGTAAGATTAAAAGGGAGAAGCGCTTGGATGTTAAACAAGAGCTTCATTATTTTACCTACTACTTTTAAAAAAGGTTCATAATTGTATTTTGAAGTTGTACCAGAATAAGTTTACATGGTTTAATTTTCAAAAAACACCATATTTTTGTTGTACTGCACATTGCTGCAGATCCTCTTTTTACCCTGTGTGTTTAGATCTCGGTTTTAGCTACAGAGTGCAACATCTTACTTCTACACTATCTTTGTTGGGAGTCGCACATGCGCAGTAGATAAATAAGACCCCATCAGCTAGATAACTTTCAACTTTGGTCAGTACAAGGCAGGATTAGTGGGGAGACTTCTTCTAAACGAGGGCCACTTGTGGAATACCTGCAGAACAGGGACATGGAAGTAGTTCTTTTGGAGATTATGGTGAACTTTTGTTTGTTGTAACAGTGTTTTGCCATTGAGATCAAGCTAGCATGCTAACACTAGCATGCTATGGTTAGCCACCTCATCTCAGCTAGTGATGTAGAAAGCCGTGCAGATTATGAACAGCTCACCTGGAGACTGAAGGCAGAGGACATTCAGAAACAGTATCGCACTCAAAACAGCATGGGTAGTTTGTATGTGTGTGGAAGCACCAGAGGCACAAAATAACACCCCAAATACCAGAAAAGGTGATTTTTTTTTTTTTAATAATATGGGCACTTTAAGTTTTTATTTCTGTATTCCTCCTGAAAGTGACTTTATTTTGTTGTTGGATTGATAGCATACATCTGGCTTCAGGTTACACTACAAATTCATTTTACTTAAACAGTGCAGTGTAAAACAATTTTAATAAATACAGATTTTAACTTTATTGAAATTTGTTTTGTGGCCGGGTTTGTTCAGTTGGTAGAGCAGATGCACATATAGAGGTTTACTCCTCGACGCAGTGGCCGCGGATTTGATTCCGACCTGCGGCCCTTTGCTGCATGTCATTCCCCTTCTCTGCCCATTCATGTCTTCATCTGTCCTGTGAAATTAAAGGCCTAAAAATGCCCCCCAAAAATAATCTTAAACAATTTTGTGTAAATTGTTAATAACTGGGCAGGAAAATAATCGCTAGTTGAAAAATGAATTTAAAAAATTGTTGATGTTTTTCAGGCCTGGACTCTTGTCAATCATGACAAATTTTGCCCGTATTGGAAAAATGTATTGAATTACAACAGCTTTCTTGTTAAATTAACCTCAAAATGGCCGCCACACCCACATTATTCAACAAAGAGTCTTGATTTTAATAACTTTTCATCTTTAAGGTGTTGAGATGGCAAACAGCAAATTTGAAGTCGATTGGATGAAATCTTTAGGAGGAGTTTGTAAGTATAGCCCCTTGACTGTTATGTCTACGTCTTGTTGCCAGCTATGACTGAGCTCGTTGGAGATGAGCCAGGTCTGCGCAGAATCGATCACCGGCAATCGCCGCCTGTTGCATGCCGGTTACATTGGATTCCGACTTGAGCCCGACTTGCTCTGACGTCAAACACACGTAGACAACGATTATCTCACCGACTGCAAGACCCAGGCGGACCCAGAGCATGCTGGGAAACGCCAGCCTCTCAGCTGATTGGTTCACAATCGACTCAACATGATGACGTTTTATATAAACCTTTTATTGTTTTTGAATAGGAGGGTTTTTAACTGCTATTTGTCTGATTTAAAGGCATATTCTGTACAGAACACACGTTGTGTGGCTGATAGTGACGTTTAGAAGTCAGAGAGACTAAATCTGTTCAGATCACGGACCATCTACAGTCTGTTGTTAATTAACATCAGCAACAGATTGCATGTAGAACATTTTGAGAGCTACTCTGTCATAATTAAAACAACTAGAGACTGTACCAGCTGATTTGTGGGTCTGATTATATTTTATTAAATTGGAATCGCACCACAGTGTTTCTGTGCCTTCCTGTTAAGCCTGAAGGCTGCTGGAATCGGCTGGAAACTGTCGGGCTTTACCGCAGCTTTTTGTCACCGCCCACGGCTGCTGCCGCCTGCTCTCGTCAACTTTACAGGCGATGGTGCAGTTCATCTCGAACAAGCCTAATATCTGTCTCTAGATGTTGGACTCTTATGAATCCTGCTGATCTGCAAGCTGATTGGGCAGTGTACACTTGAGTTACACCCACTTGCTGTTTAGTTGGCGAAACACACAAAATAGCCCCGTCACGGCCATGCCCTATGACGAAAAGTTCTTTCAGTAACTTTTCATCTTTAATGTCTTAAGATGGCACAGACTAAGGCTGTGCAATTAATTGAATTTCGATTTCAATTTTGATTTTGGCTCCCAACGATCACCAAAATAGTATAATCGAGAAAAAAAAAAAGTTCTGTTTTGCAAGAACACTCTTATTTTGTCTTGTGTTCTGAATGACACGGATGCGCACATCCGCTCCTCCCGAGGCCATAAACTTTCTCAGCCTATACAGTCACAGAGGCAAGTCGTGTGCATATCATCTGCTGGAATATAAAAACTTGAGTACAGATGGCAGAAGGAGGGCAGCCACAGCAGCGTTTGGTGAGCAAAAAAGGCAAAACCTACTCTGTTGTCTGGGAACAGTTAACGTTAGCTAACCCTGCGGTCCCTCTGCCCCAAAAAAAAAAAAAAAAAAAAAAAGGAAAAAAATGTATTTATATAAATAAGTTTACAGTACTGTGTATATTAGACCCTTTTGCGTTTGGTATCGCGTCGGTCTGTAACATTATAGGACATAGGACAATGACTATGTGGTTTGTGTAAGTGGTGTTGCCGTAGCTTGCTGTATCGTGCATTGACAATGCAAGGTAGGTGTTGCTAGCGAGTAAATAATGGCAGAGTCCCGAGGGAAAAGTAAAGCTAAGCGCAAATATGACGAGGAGCACAGGACATTTTTATCTGAGTGGGAGGAACTGTATTTTTTTTGTGGAACGAAATGGGAAGCCTTTCTGCTTGATTTGCGAGACTTCGCTATCGCATTTAAAGCATCAAACCTGGAGCGCCATTTTACCTCCCTCCATGCTAACATCGCCCGGGATCTCCCCAAAGGCAGTGAACCCCGCACGCAGAAGGTAAACACGTTGAAACGGCAGACAGAGAAGCAGACTCAACTTTTTCGAAAATTCGCAAAGCACTCAGAGACTGTCACGTTAGCAGCATATCAGGTAGCATGGAACATAGCTCGTGCTAAAAAGCCATACAGTGAAGGGGACTTTGTGAAGACATGTCTCAAAGATGTCATCGCTATCCTCGCGCCTGAAAATGACAATTTAAAGCGGTCTGTGTCAGACCTCCAGCTGTCACGGCACACAGTTGAACAGAGAATATCGGATATTAACAAGTCCATTGAAACACAGTTACATACGGACCTTGAGAAATGCATGTATTTCAGCATTGCTTTGGATGAGAGTTGTGACATTCAAGCTAAGCCTCAGTTGGCAATATTTGTACGGTCTGTGTCAGAAGACTGCACAATTAAGGAAGAGCTGCTTGACATTGTGCCATTAAAAGACAGGACCCGTGGCATCGACCTGAAAGAGACACTCATGACTGTTGCTGAGAAGGCAAATTTGCAGTTGTCAAAACTGACCGCAATAGCCACAGACGGTGCACCAGCTATGTTAGGCGCTGCAAATGGCCTTGTTGGGCTGTGTAAAGCTGACGACCGTTTCCCGGATTTTTGGACATTTCACTGCATCATCCATCAAGAGCATCTGGTGTCTAAGAAGCTGAACTTGGACCACGTCATGAAACCAGTGCTAGAAATTGTGAATTTTATTCGCACTCATGCTCTCAATCACAGACAGTTCAAAAACCTAATAGCTGAACTTGATGAAGACCTTCCCAGTGATCTGCTTTTTCACTGCAATGTGAGATGGCTTTCAAGAGGTAACATGCTTTCCCGTTTTTTTGAAATGTTGAACCCAGTGAAGCTTTTTCTGGGAGAGAAACATAAGGAATACCCTCAGCTACATGACCCCCAGTGGATTTCAGATTTGGGGTTTTGGTCAACATGCTGCATCATCTGAACAAACTGAATGTAGATCTGCAAGGAAAGTTAAAAATGCTGCCTGACCTGGTGCAAAGTGTTTTCACATTTGTCAACAAGCTCAAGCTATTCCAGACCCATCTTCAAAAGAGAGAGCTCACACATTTCCCCTCCTTGTTGAAGGCAAGTGGAGGAACAGCTGAGGTCTTACAAAGGAGCACTGTATGCTATACAACATTGGTTGAAAATCTGCAGCAGAGTTTTGAGGACAGATTCTGCAACCTGAGGGAAAAACGGCCACAGATCACCTTCCTCATTAACCCTTTCACTGCTGAATCAGACTGTTTGAAAGCCCCTTTAGTGACCAATGAAGCAGCGTCCCAGTTGGAGATGATTGAACTTTGTGAGGATGACAGTCTGTGTTGAGAGAAGGAACCACAGAGTTCTGGAAAACAGTGCCCACAGACAGATATCCCAATGTTAAACAAGCTGCACTCGAGCTAATGTCAATGTTTGCAGCAACTTATGTCTGTGAATCAGTGTTTTCTACACTGAAACAAGTAAAGTCAAAGCATCGTTCTGTTCTTACTGACACACACGTGAAAGAGTTACTTCGAGTGGCCACAACTGAGTACAAGCCAGACCTGAAAAGGCTTGTGGATAACAAAGACTGCCAAGTTTCCCACTGACTCAGTCTAGGTAAGAAAGAAACCTATAAAACTGTTTTGCTGTATATATATATATATATATATATATATATATATATATATATATATATATATATATATATATATATATATATATATATATATATATATATATATATATATATATATATAAAACAGCCGCTGTTGTAATGTGGGCGTGCATGTGTTGTGGCTCTTTGCTATGGTGCAGGTTTTTTTTTGGCTCTTTATGCTGGACTGGTTAGCCACCCATGGTCTACATACTGGATTTTTCCTTAGGTAGCTAGTAAATATGCCCATTGAGGGCGACATTATTATTCATATTTTGGTGTATTTTAGTAATGACAGTAGGCTAGTAGTGGTCATAGTGAGTGAAAATGTGATGTATATTGTGATGGAATATCTGGAATTGTTCATTAGCTGTTAACGTTATATGTGATATCTGTAAAGCTGAACATTAGTAAAACAGATTTTATTTTGATTCAAAGACTCTTTCTGTGCGATAAAGGACACTAAAAGATTAAACACTGGACACTATCCATTTATCCAAAGATTAATGAGTAATCGTGTTAAATACTCGTGACTTCAATATTGACCAAAATAATCAAGATTATTATTTTTAATAATCAAGCAGCCCTAGCACAGACCAAATTTGAAGTCAATCGGATGAAATCTCTAGGAGGAGTTTGTTAAAGTACGACATGGAAATGGCCAAAAACACACAAATTTCAAACTTTCAATTCAAAATGGTGGATTTCCTGTTGGGTTTAGGGTATTACTCCAAAGAGCTTTTTTTGTGATGATGATACACATGCAAACCAGACTTCGGGAGTCTATGTCAAACATGTTGCAGGGGCTACATTTTTTAAAGGGGGTGCTAACGAGGCTTTTTTTCACGCCTTAAAACCCTTTAAAATATCACATTTTTCATTTTTTTTTGCATGTGCAAAGTTTGGTCAGTTTGAGAGTATGATAAGCTCGCCAATTCGTTGTTTTAAAGTTTTAAATTTGAATGGAGTTTCTCGGTGAACGTATGAATGAGTAAATAGCAGCACTGTATGCCTTCAGCATTCACACCAGTAATTGCTCCTTTGTCCCATGACTAACAGTCCCAAAAGATATTATCCAAAAAGGTAAAATCCATTTATAGGGAGACATCCTGCTTTCTTACAAAGAGACAGAGCGAAACCTTAACTCCCATCATGCTATAGTTAAAAACAGCCATAAGTCATAACAAACTCTCAATTCTCAAATTCTCATTTCTCAATTCACACAGTTATGAAGAAATTCAACAAAAAATGTAGAACCATATTTTTCTTCCCAAGTACACCCTTGTGGCAAAGTGTTTACGCATTATCAACATACAAGGAAAGCACACAGCAGGATATTTTGGACCCTTTCTGTCCCGTGCCTTGGCAAACAACATCGTCACTG